>PRKT01000044.1:994997-1031765 GCA_003671525.1 Saccostrea glomerata
AAAGAGTGAAAAAGAAATTGGTTTGGAAACAGAATTATCTTTAATTAGTAAATTACACTGAATTATTTACAATAACATGAGTTTGCATATTAAACCCTGGAGTCTCCAAGTTGTTAAAATAAAGTCAACTTTCAAACCTAATTTTCATTACTTTTTAATTTCTTCTTTTCACAATTGATTAATGAAATGAGGAAAATTTCCATTTAAAAAAAAAGTCATTTTTTTACCAGGTCTTTGCCCCACCCCCTTCACAGGCGAAAAAAAAAATAAACAAGGGGGCATTTTCTGTCAAGAGTTGACTGATATCAATTCAATATCAAATTGATTGTATAATTCCAACATAAGTTTTTTTAAATGAATATTACCATAATTAAAGCTTTAAACATTACAAATTTCAAACAATGTCTGTGTCAGATAAACATAATTAAAAAAAGGACTAACATAAAGTGCATTGCATTGTCGAGAAATCAGATGCAAGTATGCCTTTCCTTTTGTCGGGAAAAGTGGCGAAAAATATTTGCGGTCCAGTGGGAGCCCTGTAGTGGCATGCGATGATCTTTGACCCTTTTTGAACTTTAACCTAATCGTTTGGGTATATTTTACCCCCACTATACTTAGACTTGTACTTACCGACTGTCGTAGGTCTTGTCAACTTCATGAAATATAATCCAATTATAACACAAAATGAATTAATCCAATGTACACCAGACTGCAGCATGTGCTGTTGCTGTACCATTCGGCAAATCTTCGTCGATTCCGTCACCTTATCAGATGAAGTGGGAATCGGCATAGGTGTGCCGAATTGTGTTTAATCTAAAAATATGATAATATGGGTGACGCAACCCAATGTGATGTAGAAAATGTTTACATGGTTAACATGTATAGTACAAGAACAAATTTTAAATTAATTCATTACAAACGATGTTTTAACAAAACTTTTCCATCTATCCAGAAATTTTTCCCAGGGGGGGGGGTCCAACCCAGTCTCCAAAAGTCTGGGGGTCTGCGTTTTCCGAGGGGTCCAAGTTAATTTTTTTCTTGCTTTTGTATATAAATTTAATAACTTTGGAAATTCCAGGGGGGGTGGGTGGGGGCTGAACTAATTCAAACTGGTAATTTTATTTTCTTTTACAATTATTGAGAAGACTCATTTGTTGTAATAATTTGAAAATATCATACTATTTTATAAAGTATCTTTTAAATGAATAAATATATTAAAGTGAACACTTAAAAGTTTTGTTAAGTGTATATACCACAAACGTCCTGAATCATTCCTAATTATGCAGGTAATTTATATATCTAACTGTTATATGAATGTGATTTTTTTCTACACACCTCCTGTCACTGAAACTTTGTGAGAATATGGCCTTTATATATATGTCTAGTCATTGTTTCTCAAATTGGCATTGTCCACTGATTACATGTAGTTACTTCATTTTAATTCATTTAATGTTTTTAAGAACTCATTTATCATTTTTCAGGAATATCTGGATAAATGAGTACCACTTCATTATCAATAAGGTATTAGTATTCTCCCTTTTCTCTTCTTTCAAAATTGAATACATAAGTGAACAACATGAATTTGTCTGCACGCAGTGCATACTGAAATCTTTGTCTTCGTAAAATTGTCTTTCTATTACGAAATAGAATGTTTCCGTTCAAAATATGTAAAATTTTTGTATGGCTAGTTTTTGAAAAGAATTGAACGATAGTGTTGCTCCTAATTTGTATTATTTTATGGACTTTTGATCTTGAATACTCTTCGTCATCTTCATTTATTTCATTCTGACTGTGCTAGCCTTGATATTTAAACCGTTGTCACTTTATTTGACCCAAAGACAAAAGATTTTTTCAAGAACTCCATTTTAACAATTATAATAAAATGCTTCATTTTTTTCGGACCTCGGACGTTTTGGAATGAAATAAAAAGTAGAAAAAATATCCTTGTAATTTTTGCTGTCGGAACAGCCTGTGGACTATACATCTTAGCATCCATGAACACTTCTCTTCAACCATTTGGAAAGTCTGCCAAATTTAAGTATGAAGGGCGTAGTTTATTGACAATGTTTTCAACTTGGCCTACGCCCGAATATCCAGAAAAATATGATGTTCGAAATAACACCGTGGCTAACTGGAATAAATTTAAGGAATATTTTACTCCAATTTTTTTTTACAAATGACGAAAATTTGAAACACGCCTTTGAAAAAGGCGGCTGGAAAACGCTACCAGGGACAAAAGTGGGTAATGGTAATGATTTACCTGTTTTCAAGATCTTGTTCTTAGACGCTATGAAACACCACGACTCGTGGTTCTATGGTTTTGCGAGCGGGGACATAATGTTTACAGAAGAACTCATCGAAACACTTCTTGCTTTGGTGAAAATACCTGAATTTCGAGATAAAGTTATCCTTCTTGTTGGTCAAAGAACAAATGTTGATAATGTTACTATAAAGGAAGCCACGAATTTTGAAACTCTTAAAATGATATCGAAAGATAGGGGGAAGTTGTGGACCCACTGACTGAAGACTACTTCATTACGTCCAAAAATTTCCATGGGGAGAGCTGCCTGATGTAGTTTCTGGAAGATGTGCGATGGATAACTTTATAGTAATGGAGTCGCTTGATCGTGGTTATAGAGTTATTGAAACTACCCAAACAATAGTAGCTGTGCATCACACAAGCATAGGCGGGAATAATGAAAATCTAAGAAAAGCTAATGCAAATTATAATCTCGATCTTATTAAGAGGTATTATGGACGAAAGCCTTATAAATACAGTAAAGGACGAACAATTTGTGCTAATTATGTTTCGCAGTTTCTAAGGAAGTGGAAAGGGAGACAATTCTGTACTAAGTCAGTATTTAAATGGTGGAAAATCAAGTCGGGGTTGTTTCTCTGAGGCTGATGAGAAATTCTAGTATGCTAGTAAGCTCATTTTTTCTGAAAAACTTAGAAATCAAGTTCTTTTATCCTGGAAGACCGGCATACTTGAAACTACATGTACATGTATTATGACGCGTATATATCCACGTGATTTTGCCACGCCTCATCCCCCCTAAAACATTTAAGAATATCGCCATCATTTTTAGTACTTCTTGTATCTATCCTTTATATCCGTTAGATTTTGTATTACTCTATAGAAACAGGAATATTCGGTTATTTTTGGTATTTTAAGATACACCCTCTTTAAACAAGACAATAGAATTTTGTGTATCTTACATTTAAAATGAAAACTTCTAAGGGAACCGACTGGGGCTTTATTGTGTGAAAACTACAATAGGGAAAATCTTTATTTTTATACCTTATATAACTTACATTGACTTCAGTGTACATGCCACGTTTGGGGAAAATCTACCGTCCAGGTATTTCAAAGGGACCGTCTAAAAAAAAACAGGTACAATTACATGTATTATAGGATTATAGAGGAAAGTGGTAATTTTTCGCACTTTAAAAAAAAAATCAAATATTTATTAAACTTTTGCTCAAAAACGCAACATTGAATATTTCAGATTAAAGAAAAGGAATGCTTCAATTCACATTTTAAAACAAAATGTATTTGTGAAACACTATGTGCCCGGCAGCAACAAAGTTTTTTAAAATATATATATTTTTAGAATACGGGTCACAGTCAAGGTCACAAGGTCATTAACCTTGGTGTCAGTTGAAAGAATTTATTCTGCTGAGTATGCATACCAAATATGTAGTCTCTATACTATGGTTCAAAAGTTATGACGAAAGTTCAAAAAAGCATTTTTTTTTAGCATAAAGGTAACATTCAAGGTCAAAAGGTCATTGACATTCGGTCATATGAAAGAGCTTAATAAATGGAGTATGCACATCAAAAATGAAGTCTTTATTTCTCATGGTTCAACAGTTATGGCGAAGGTTAAAGTTGACAACAGACTGACAAACAGACAAACAGACAGGACAAAAACAACATGCGTCCCGGTCTATAGATTCGGGTGCATAAAAATAGAATAATGCCAGGATCAGGAAAAAAAACCGTGTGAATACTATTACACACTCTAACCCGTGCTAATACACCTTTTGCTCGTTTTAGTTCGTTTAGTTTTGTGAACGGAACGCTTTTTGCAAGGAAGGGTTCGTTTCGTTTCTGAGGTGTAGTAGAATGTTTTAGGGTCTGTATGATCCAATGAATGTAAATGTGTACATATTTTATTATTGGCACACCGATATTATGCCAATAGCTATAATATCATGCAGCAACTGATCATGTATCCATATATTTTTCTAGCTTTTTGAGAAACTGTAACTTAATCCTAACTTCTGTGTATTTTAGCCACCAGGTAACACGTTTTTCACCTTATTTGAGTTTTTATTATGTATAGAAAATATATACTATAAATTTTAGTATAACGTATTAATAAGAAATTTATTTCAAAAAGAGTTTTCTTTATTACTTCTCAGTTTGCTGTTTTCGGTTGTTTCAACCATGGATTTCATTGAAATTTGAAAATTATAGCATTTTAAGTCTTGAAATTAGACGATTTTAAATAGCGTTTAGTATTTGATTTTTTAAAAATCATAATGTAAGTAGAATTTTTAGCGAGACGGAAAAGACTAGCGATTTATATATATATTAGAATGTAGGAATTGATACTGTAAAATCACATATTTTCGTGGGTTAATTTTCCTGGTTTGAGTAAAAACGTTTGGTTCGTTGGGATTTGAATTCGTGGAAGAATTGTTGAGTAGTTATGTATGTAACATTTTACATTTTGTGATGGACATAAATTCGTGGGTCTCTTCATACCTCGAAAACAGCGAAAATTAAACATCCACGAAAAATTGTTTTTTCACAGTATATATTTTAAGCGAGAAGTAATTTTGGCGATTTTATAATGTACAGTGAGATATCTAAAACGATCGATATACATATTAACGGAATAAATTGTTAGAGATATTCAATAATAGCGATTTCAAAACGCTCCCAAATATTGCCAAATTGAATCCACGCTAAAAATTCTGCTTCTGTTGTAGGTTTATTCATGGTTACTGGTACTGTAATTCTTAGATTCTAAGAGTGCTATGAGTGTAGAGACGGCTATGGGTTCAATGCCTCTCTTTGCCAAGGTAGAGTTTTACCTATTACAAAAATGACCCCCTATAGAAATAAGCCATTGAAAGGTCAACATGTGCTTATAATTTTATTCCTCCGTTTGTTTGTTTGTTTAACGTCTGGGGAATTTATTCACTCATATGGAAACGCCACCACTTGATGGTGGAGGGTTGCAAATGTTTACAGATACTCGTCACCCAGGACCGTTGAGCACTAATTATTTTTTTTCTTGCTAAAACATATACTGCGACACTGGACCTTAGTTTTTTCGGTCTCATATGAAGGAGGGGTTTTCACGACCCCATTGAATTCGTTATATAAACTAACTCGTTAAGACTTATCTTCATTTCGTTAACAAGAATTGTTTATTATTCGACTTATTTGATTTGGATAAAAGTTGATCGTTTGAACATCATATTTACCACTTACATGTACCTATCTTGCTTAATCAAAAGCACAGGATTGGTGTAACCGTACGCCTGGAGATGCTGTACGTGACTTTATATTTTAGCGGCTTTGGCGCGGACAAGAATAAATGCCGCTAAGAAATAATTTACTTTTACAAAACAAGGCATGCACGTGTGTAGCGTAATTCATGATTGTGCTAACAACTCTATACCCCTTGATTCTGCGAATGTTTGAATACGCCAATTCATTTACTCGCATACTATGTGGAGTAAATTACCCCTAAGGCTAAATGGCTTAATTAAAAAAAAAAACAACTGTGTAGGGATAAAAAAAAACACCTGTACTTTTAATTCGCAGATATTACTTTTACATTGCTTTAAAGACAGAGATTTTAAGCACCGCCTTCAAAAATACCTGGTCTAGCTAGCCCTGTCAATTAAGTGCGTGAAGGTACATCATTGGATGCTGGAACATGATTGACATTTACCTACAGGTCCCTGTGTATACCCTGTATACCTTGTTTGGGACTCATGGTGACCTTCTAATTAACTTTTGATCATTTGATGTTCACTGAACATGGTACATGTATCCAGAAAGAGTACTACTATGAAAATTTTTAGATTGATAATCAAATATATGAATCAGATATATCTTTAGTAGAGCAGCTCTGTGTGAAGTAATTAATTATAAATTTGAAAATAATGATTCTATAATCATGGGTCACTAATATTTTCCTTTTTTATTCAGATAAGAATTCGCATGCAATCTTTTTCGCATGTTTCAAGTGACAAAGGTTTATCAAGGTTTGGATAAATCTAGATTTTTTTTGTGAAATGTAATTAACACGGTTCTTTTTTCATTTAATTAATAGATAAAGGATCCTGGGGATGAATGCAACAAGTCTAATGAGGTTGTTATAAGACTTGTTATTCTTTTACTTAGCTCATGCACTAACATCTAAAACAATCTTTGTTTAAATATTTGAATTTACATTATATCATGATAATTTTTTAAATGGGTAGGGGTGTTTTCAAACAGTCAAAAATAAATCAATATGTAATTGAAAAAACTTTTTTACCACTAATTTTAAAATTGTCTCTAAATCACTAAAATCACTTCCTGTGTATAAGGATTTGTAGAAAGATGACAACAGGTAGACTGCTAGCCCCAAGGCATTCACACCTGTACAAAATAAGCCCCTCCCTCACCTGGAATTTACCACCCGGTAAAAAATCTCTGCCTTTAAAGACATTTCTATTCCTGAAAACCTCTGTTATGTATGTTAGAATATTCCCTCAAATGTTGGGAGGTGAGATTTTGAAATGCAGTTTGTAATTCGCAATTCAAACGTGAACTGTATTCTAGAACATAGTTTGCAATTCCATATCTTTAAAAAATATTCTGGGAATTGAAATTTCAGAAATTTTGAAGGTAAGGTACTTGTGGTCAGTTACCACTTGTGTAAAAATTGTGATCGTCCATCTTTATTTTTCTTAGATACAGCCCTCCAGGTTTTAGGCCTACGATATGAAAAAAATGGGCCTCGGACACATCAAAGTCCCCTGCACCATGGTCTGACATTTGAGTGTAGGTATCTAGAGGCCAGTTACCACATTTCTACAATATGAATATAAAGTTTTAATATAAATTGACAAAAATAGTGATGGTACCATCCTTAGTTTCTGAGATATACTGGTAACTCTCCGGTTGTTAGGCCTTCTATATAACACTTTATGAATAAACACATCGGGCGCGGATATTTCAAAGTCCCTTGCCCTGGGGTCTGAAATTTTAAGGGACAGGGTTCTAGTGCTTATTTACCACTTTTGTGAAAAAAATGGTAGTGGCAGCATCTCTAGTTTCCGAGATATGGTCCTCCAGTTCTTAGACCTATTATATAATACTACATGAATAAAAATATCTGGCTCGAGGACTTCTAGGTCCCCTGCCCCGGGGTCTGAAATTTGAAAAGGCATGGAATTAGTGGTCACTTACTAATTTTGTTAAAAAATGGTTGTAGTACCATCTCTAGTTTCTGAGATATAACCATGCAGTTTAAAGGCCTTTAACACGTCACCACTTACCCACAGAAAACCTCAAATTCTAAAACTAATCTAGGCACTCAAGGCTTTTTTCGTGCCAGCACTCACTGCGACACGGGACCACGGTGAGATTGACCGGTCAACAGCGAATTCTTACTACTGCTATACACCTGAACCTTCCTTTTGATTTTCCTGGGGTCCCTGAATATGCACTGCATATTTGTATTGTTTGTAATTTAATTGTGATAAATCACTGTTTGTAATCTTCACCCTATTTCAAGAAATTTTTTTAAAAGTTTAGTTCATGTGCTCGAGTATATCTGGTTTATAAAACAAATGAAAATTTTAACACTTTTGTCAACCAATTTTAACAGAGGATTTGATACACAGGAAATTATATTACAAGCGCACCAGTCTTTTTATTATTACATTATGTATTAATTTTTCAACATTGATTTATTTATCATGATGTGTAATTTTTTAAAAACTTTTACCCTTGTAAATAATATTGAGCTTGATACAGTCTCTTTGATCAAAACAGCACCTTTTCTTTTTAGAAATCATTGACCTGTTTTAAATAGAACAGTGATCTGAATAAAGGGGATAGTAAATCAGCAGTTATTTAGGAAAACATTTGAAATAAAACGAATTTTAACTTCACTTAAAGAATTACTGTAAATCACTTTTTATTGGCGAGAACTTTATTTTCGCGTAATTACGCGAGACAGTGTGCTCGCAAAAATTTAATTCTCGCGTATATTTGTACTACTTAAGATTATGTAGAGCAATAACCACAATTCGTGAAAATTTTGTCTCGCTTATCAAGTGTCAATGACAATCTCGCGAAAATAATGTGTCGCGTAAATTAAGTGATCTACAGTAATAGCATTTTATTTATTTTTTTCATACGCATTACTAATGCATAATAAGACTCAGCGCAGCGAAGAAAAATTAAACCCGGGACTTCTAATTTGTTGAAAAGGATACCGGTAAATTTAATCTTAACTTCTACATCAAAAAATAGAACTCTTGCTGTGGCATTCATTTCTACACTTAGATACATCGATATCTTTTATCTCCTTACATTGTTTGTTTTGATTTCATTACAAACACGCTGAATTGTCATATCCATTTACACAACCATTACAAGGGGCACACCAGGAGCAACGTTTGATATGAAATGCTTACTTCTTTAAGTCGCCTCATCTCAACAATGTTGTTTATTGAGCTCCTTGTCATGCTATCCCCCAATATGTATCGTTTTAATGGACCTCTAAGATTGATTACTTGATTTTTTTCATCATATTTTATGCAGACGATTTTAGAATAAATCATCCTTAATAGGGATAAAAACATTTCCCTACCTATTGAAGGAGCAGATGTCTATATTATTGTTCCTAGGTTTTAATTTATTTCAAGTAATGGTTTCATAAAGTGTACAAAAGTCTGACGTTTTGATGGGAAAATTATGTTTTAAATTTCTTAAAGATTGTATGAAGTTCTGATTCAAATCCGATTCATTAAAAACCATTTCTCCCTTACAAGCAGTTGATATTTTTGAATTCGAAAGAGTAACGATAGGGATTGGTAGAGTATTCGTTGGCCCCAGCGATAAATCCGGCAAAGGCAGGGCATATCAATTACCTTGGTTGACTGGTATATTAAAATTTTTGACCGCTAAATATGGTAAATATAAATATATCGTCCACAGAAAGTGAAGAATATTTCAAGAAGATTTGAACACCTGAAATTAATACAACTTACTTTAAAATAGATTTATAATAATGAGACTTAAAAGCAAAGAGGATATTTTATAAGCCTTTTCTGCTGGAATGAAAAAAATTACAGGCGCAGCCTTGGGAAATAGACCTGGTCGAGGGGAACTGAAATCTTGCTAGCTCCCGCAACGATATACATTTTAACTGAAAGACGGGGAATTAGCTTTCGAAGCGGGGATTAGCTCACTTGACCAATGCAAGGGGACCTTCTTTGGAAGCTGATTCCCAGTTATCTGTTATTCTCTAGATTTTACTTCTTATCGGTATAATATGTTAATATGGATGCATGGATACATATTATACCGATAAGAAGTAAAATCTAGAGAATAACAGATAACTTGGAATTAGCTTCCAAAGTAGGGATTATCTCTTATGACTAATTCCCTAGGATTAAACCATTCACAGTGATTTATAGGGAATTTTTCACATTTTATTACGTATTTTTTATAGAGGAAAAAATACAGTAGAGGCATAATTAATGGAGATAATGGACAGTATTCAAGTTCAAAAACAATACAAAATAGGAGCAAAGCAAACTAAAACTAAAAACAACTCCTAAAAATCAGAGGTGGGATCAAGTGCCATGCAAGGGTGGGTCACACCTGCCGTGTGCTCATTTTCATGATCGGGAAAGAACGGAAAATCTGTCGATAAGTCAGTGTGTAAAATAATGGCCAAACAATTAGTATGAAAAACGTCTGTAAGCAATTGACTCAATGATAATTTGCAATTGCTGAATAGGTCAGTATACCGACCTTAGAACTTACGAAATAACGACTTTAAACGAGACAGCTTATATTCTTGTTCATCAACTTGTTTGTCAATAATGTACCTCGTTTTAGAAATCGTTCGTACGTAGAGCATGATATTGCGTATCGAATCAACTGAGAGATGTAAATTCGGTTATAGTGATGAAGGTATATTGTTGATAGGTAAGGGAAGTTGACAATTGTAAAGTTAAAGTTATCATGGTTATCATAGAGCTGGTTGTTAGATGACCATTAATGCCGTCTTTTTCAAGTAAAGTATCCAGATTTGAAAAAGGATGTGTCAGACTGAGTGGTATTCTTTATCTCAAGCTCACCGGGGTATATCGTATCGACATAAGAATGGAAATAACCATTGTTAATTGACAAAACATCGTCAAAATAATTATCTAAATGTCGAGTTGAAGGCCACGGCAAGTGTTTTCTTCTTTTCACCTTTAAGATTTTGGACAAATTCTGCTTCATATGAATACAAAACAAGTCTGCTAATAATGTGTCGCAATTGGTACCCATGGGACTTTCCAATAGATTGTTCGAAGATCTGGTCTCCAAAACCACATAGATATTGTCAACCAGAAAATCAAGCATCTTTTTTCAAATTCAACTTTATATTCATGTTGCCTATCACCTCTGATTTAGTGAAAACAATGGGATAGATACTTTACATTTTGCCATAATTTTAGTTGAAAGAATTGCAAATTAAAAGGGACAAAATTATTTCACATGTCGTTCTTTTGATGAAAACACTGAAAGGTAACTCTTGTAGATGGATGCATTTTATTTTAGAAACACAAAGATCTTCGCAACTAGGTTAAGGGCTACCCAAGGTAGATCAGTGTATGCAGAGCCTCGGGAATTCGATTATGACGTCACGGTGAAATCGTACAAATGAATCTCGGCGAATAAATAATATTTTTTTTTCATATACTCTTACATACTTTGATTTCTCATGATAATTGTAAATATTAATCAATGTGTAACTTATCTTGTCATTACAACACTATTAGAATGTAAAATCAAAGCCAACTTGATCTCGCTGTACTAACAGATATGACGTCATAGGCTAGTTTGACACGCAGTTTCTCTGTACTTGAGACGCAGATAAAGCTATTAGCTGAACTGAAAATATGAAAATTAAATCTAAGTAAGCATGATCTGACTATAATTGATTAATTTTTTTTGAATGCATTTATCAATAGTTTACAGTCTTATTTAATTGATAACTATTAGGTCTCTTATAAAGCTGCAGTCATGCACTTTTATACAGAAACGTACTACAATCACATGTACTACCCCTCCAAAATCTCAAAAGTTCAACGATATACGCTTGATTATAAATTATAATATTTCATACACATGTAGCTATTGTCCCCACTATTTTGAAAAGTGCTGGGAGCAAGTTGTGCGCTGTTGAGTTTTTCCGTAGTTTTACATTTCTTCAATGCGTATAGTGTATATGCACAAAGTTTATCAAAAGCCAGCTAAATTTTATATATTTCTTGGGCATGGAAAAGTTGCTCCCAGCACTTATCGGGTTAAGAAATTTGTCTTAAAGAAAACACGATCAATTTCATGCTGAAAAATTATCCGTATATCGTTGAACTTTTACGATCTTTATATCCGTACATTTTTTTTTCTAATTTTAAACATGTCACGTGACAAACAGCTGATGTACGTAAAGTCGCGTTGGCCGAACTCGGTTGAGACCCCATACATACATATGCATAAGTATAGTTTCCATTAAATTAAAACTCATGCTATTAAAAAAAAATATCAACATTATATTGATTTTTTGGGGATATTTTAAGGCTTATTTCTTATGGGCGGCCTTAACCTAGCTGCGTTGGGAAACGTGATTGTTTAAAGGATTTTACACAATATACCTTAAACATTTTATGGCCTTTTGAATTGAATTAATTTGTGTTGTAAAAATAATTCCAGGCCCACAGAAATGTATCTTTTAAAACTATTTTATCACGGTAATTATAAGTTTATGTTTTTAGCTTTAAGTACATCATATTGAAATTCAATAATTCCAGGAAAACTATAAACTACTGTGGAATACTTTAAGTAAGTTATATAAGATTTTATCTATTTGTGTTTATTTTTTTTTATTTTCTGTCTTGGTGGAGTAGTATTAAAAGGCTAAGTGGGATCTTTTATTTAAAAGAAAACGTTTATTTTTATCATTTTCTGTTTGAAAGCAATATGTATTTTTGTATTAATATGAAGCAGAATCTGTTCAAAATATTATGCGTGAAAAGACGATAACACTTACTGTGGCCTTCAACTCCACATTTAGATAGATTGACGACTTATTATCAATTAACAATGGTGATTTTCATTCTCATGTCGATATGATATATCCCGGCGAGCTTGAGATAAATGATACCACAGATATTTTAATTGAAAAAAGATGTTTATGGTTATCTAACAACCAAGCTCTTTGATAAACGTTATGACTTCAACTTCAACTTCCCTTACTGATGCAGCAATATACCTTCATCACTTTCATACGGAGTTTATATATCTCAATTGATTCGATACGAAAGAGCATGTTCTACGGGTGAAATATATCTAAAACGAGCTTATTATTGACAAACATGTTGATGAAACAAGAATATCGACAGTCTCCTTTAAAATCATCATTTCGTAAGTTCAATGGTCGTTACAATGGCCATGTAAGCAAATACAATTTATCTTTAAGTCTTATGCTGACTGACGTTTTTCATATTAATTGTTAGGCCATTACATGTATATACATATTGTCGACCAATTTTTCCGTTATTTCCCGATCACGAAAGGAGCACATGCCGGTTGTGACCGATCGGCAAGAAATGCTCAATCTTCCATGGCACCTTATACCACTTATGATGTTTCGGAGTTATGTGTTTGCTCTGCTCCTATTTTTAATGGTCAAATTGTCGTTAACACTGAGTATGTTTTAGATAAAATGGACGCGGGAATCTTTGAATTGCGCGCATAGAACTTTATGTTCCCTTAAAGTGACAATGTTTGAAGCTATGTCAACAAATTCTTAAAACACAAAATTAAATTTAAATTTCTTTTCACCCGCCCGCGTGGTCCAGGGTTAGGACGTCTGTTCTGGGGTGGTCGCGAAATGGGAATATGATTCTTGTATCGCAGGCTACATGAAAGATGTGAAGAACTGTTCTCCACGTGCCACGGTGGGATTCGAACCGGCGATGTAAGGATCGACTTCTTACTTCGCAACTATAGATCAGATGCTTTAACCACCGCACCACGTGGTCTACTCAGCTATAAAGGAAGACATGCCCATGACTCGCTTTTTAAGCGTTTTCAGGTTGGCTGAGTTTGAGGATAAGTTTGATTAAGAAAGTTTCGAAAAGTAGAAGTTTCCGGTAAAGATAAATCTTAACTATGTACATTGAATAGAAATACCTAGATGCAAGAAACTCATTTTCATTGTTATTTATTATTTAAATTAGGAAGACGGATCCATATGCCCTGTTTTTGTTTACATGTAGAAAATATCAAATTCATAAAAAAACAAAATTTAGAAAATCACTAGAAACTTTCTAATCGTATTTACAGTTAACTTCTTTTTTGAGAAAATCTGCTTTGAATGAACATATATAAGAATATTTAACTTATATAATTAAAAACATGGGACGGACCTTGTTTACAAAACAAAAATTTGGAGCTCTTAATCTGTTTTGTATTTCGACAACTGAAATTCATAATTTTGGTAATCATTGAAAATACATTTGTTAAGTATTTGCAAACATAAACGAAAGGGGAAATAAATTTGAAATATTTTGGCTGAAACTGTGTCCATGTCCCTTTAAATATATCAAAAATAAATATTGCAAGCAGAGAATACTTAAATTGTTAAAAATGTTCAAAGTCTATATATCTGAAAAAAGAAATAAATAAAAATTTTGTTTGACTTGTTTTAGTGGGCATTTATCCTAGCATTAGAAACTTAACATTCAAATAGATGACTGAAATTGATGAAAGTGATGACTTATGGAACTTAAGGTCTTAATATGTTGATTTGCCTTTTCAAGAATCTCAGTTTACATTTTTTTCTTCATTTTGCAGACTCCATACGAGTTGGAATAGAATGAAAGATTTAAAAACCATTCTGGCAATTTGCGGATTTTCTGTTGCCATCTGTGGATTATATGTTTATTTGTACGTTAATATCTCTATGGGACAGTTGAAAAAATCCTCGAATTTCAAACACGAAGGGCGCAGTATACTCACAATGTTTTCCACTTGGCCAAAGCCCGAATATCAACAAAAATACGATGTTCGTAATAACACCGTGGCGAACTGGAACAAGTTTCATGAGTATTTTATGCCAATTTATTTCACAAATGAAGAAAACTTGAAAAATGATGTCCAAAAAGGCGGCTGGAAAACCTTATCTCTAAAATTAGAAAATGGTAATGATCTACCCATTGTAAAGAACATGTACTTAGACGCTATGAAATACTATGACTCTTGGTTCTACTGCTTAGCAAGTGGGGACATATTGTTTACGGATGGACTCATCAAAACACTTCTTGCTTTAGTGAAAATACGTGAATTTCGAGATAAAGTAATCCTTCTTATTGGACAAAGGACAAACGTTGTTAATGTTACTATGGACGAAGCCACAGATTTTGAAACTCTAGAGAAGAAATCTAAAGAGAGAGGGGAGTTGTTTATTCCAGATGGTGTAGATTACTACATTGCCTCTAAAAACTTTCCATGGGAAGAGATGCCGGAAGTGGTCTTTGGAAGACGTGGAATGGACAATTTCCTAGTCATGGAATCGCTTTATCGAAAATATATCGTTATTGAAACTACCCAAACGATTTTGGCTGTGCATCACACGAGTATAGGCGGAAATTATGAAAATTTCGGAAAAACTAACAAAGATTACAACATACCACTCATACAGAAGTATTACGGTCGTAAAGGTTATGATTTTAGTAAAGGAAAAACAATATGTGGAAATTATTTTTCGCAGACTCTCAACAACGACATTATTATCTTTAACAAAAGACATAAATCTCCATGTTTTTGAGGTGTAAACGATTCAGTCAGCCTAAAAAAAAATAAACATGTTTAGAAAGAATGTAGTTGACGCATTTGAAAACCGTAGTGAAAAATAGAATGTTTGCAATCTTGCATGAAACTCATAATTTTACATCTTTTTGTTGATAATGGAATGTTTATTCAAAAAGATTCTGCAGTACACAGATTTTGTCAAATAAACTCTGTAATCACTTCTACCAAACTTTCTTGAAAATTGTACACCGTTCTATGCCTTGGTTTGACTTTTATATTCGGGAAATAGACTGGCAAACAGGCTCATTCTCAATTAATCCTTTAATGAGACGGTCATACAAACTTGAAATCATTCCAGTTTTCCATTTCATTTTAACGCACCTTACCAACTGATAGTTTTTAAGATACAGTATTCTTAATTTAAGATTATTGTGTCATCAGATATTCATAAACAAAAAAATCGCAGAGTAAATAGGGGGTCAGTATGCATCTTACTATTCTACGGCACAATTAAGTTGACCTTTTGCACTTAAATTTCAACTCTTTGGTTAATTACTTTCACCTTTATTATATTCTATCAGATGTAACCATGGCAAGAAATATAGTCTTATTTTACGTAAAATATTTTGAATAATATTCATCATTGAACAAATCTTGCAAATTATTCAGAGTGAATTATTGTGTGACCTTAATGCACTTAAAAGTAACATATTTGGTGTATTAAAAACTAAATAGGCAATAAAACATTTTTTCTTAACCCAAACTTTTTCGACTGTAGTTCTGATCAGTCGCAAATATCGAGTAGTTTAAAACAATGAAAGAAAAAGTTTGGGCCAGTGATGTTAATTCATCAAAATATGCAATTTTCAGGCGAAAAATGGCGTAAATTATCAGGACTTCTTTAATATATCTTCATTTTTTTGCAAAGTTTGCTGAGGGATGGTGTTAAACTTGTTCTAAAAATATAAATTAAGACATAAATTAAATATTCCTAGCAATTTCATAACGTAAAATATTCTCTGAGTAAAAGTATGTGAGGCTAGAGTTTCAAGATATTAAATTTAATAAATGTGCAGATTTGCAGAATTTTCTTCTAAATATCCTTCCACCACACGAAATAGTCCCTCATAAATCTTTCTTCTTTGTAGATTTTTAAAGTAGTTTTTTTCGTTGAATGTTAAAAAATTTACATTGTTGAATTTAAATATTTTATAAATATTCAGTTTTAATAAATAGTTTTTAAGTAAGAGGTTCTGCGTGAACTTTTCTAAAAAGCTGAGGAGTGACATACCTTAAGTCTAATGAAGACTGAATGAATGACATACGAGTACGATGGGTAATCCTTTGCACTTGCTACATCAGACTTATCTGACCTTGTTTATCTTAAGTTTTTTTTAAAGGATTGATTTATTATCTAACGTCTGTAAAAAAAAAAACTTTAAAAGTTATATCTATCGAAACGCTAGGACAAGGTCTGATTCTCGTGCAGCCAGGTGAAAGTTCCACTTCCTCATTTCAACCTACAAAGAGGTTTGAAAAAAGCAATAATAATGTCACGTCAAAATATTACAAATGAAATATCAATATTGTTTTTCATTTCCAATGCTTCTTTTTAAAAAATAATATTGATAAATTGATCCGCAAGTTATCTTGATATCACAATACAAATGATAGCCAGTGATATTCCACTGCACCGTCTGAGATGACGTCACCAATTTCTCTGTTCATGTTTGATGAGGCTTTGATGAAGCTATAATTGAAACTCGAAATATAAAAAAAATAAAACAAAAAGTGGTTTTTTTTAGTCAAAAATAGGGACTTTTGTCAATGAAGTAATCATTATCTTTTAGTTCAATTAATTTCATTGAAAATGTCTTGAATATGCTTTTGACAAGAAAGCCATGACAAGGTACACATGTATAGTAACAATACAGGGATTTGAATTTGTAATAGTATTATTCGTGAGTAATTCTTTCACATTTACTGTACTGTAGCCCCCTATTATCAAATTACAGAATAGATTAATCCACTCTGTCGTTTCCCTACTCTGCGCGTCCAGTGCGTCTTTGACGTCATAGTGGATCTCTTAGTTCATTAAGATCATACACGGTAAAAACGGGTAGTATTAAATCATAAAAACGGGCCATAATATGTACATGGTAGCGTATTTTGTAAATTTCAGAACGCAAAAAATATTTTTACATGGTTGTTAACGGAAAAAATCTGTGCGTTTGTCTTGTTTCGCTTATTTCAGGAATGTGTGACGTCATAGTTGGGTTTTCCCGTACTCGAGAAATGTAAACATGACACGTTTTTCTCATGATCATGAGTCGTTTAACTTTGCCCCGTGCAATATTGAGCTCAGCTTCACCAATCGATATTTTTACAGTTAATGAATACGATGACGACATTGATCTTCGACGTAAATTTTCAAAAATTGAATGATGGGATTTTTTGCAAATTAATTTTTTTATGGTTTAAGTTGTCCTAAAAAAAGTCGCAAATTTCCGTCTCCAGATGTGGTGTTACAATAGAATCTTGTTTTTTCGAATTTTTTAGCATATTCATAATCTAAAATATTTTAAAAGACACATTTCCGCTAGTATATTTTTTATCTATGGTGAAAAATTTCAATTATCGACCGAGTAATGGACCCAGAAACACGGAGAATAACAACTCCGCTCAGGCACTGTGGGGTATGGTATTTGTCACTCAATATCTCAGAAATAAGTGTAGAAACCTTTTGATATGTCTGCTTTATAGTATGTAGGACATACTAAATAAGATATATGCAAAATATGAAAAAATTAAATGGCAGGTATTTTTTCAGCTAAAGGTCCTTCATTTTGTTTGACGTTTTAATTAGATAAAAATTATGGATGTAATTTTTAATCAATATGTAAAGTTTAGGTCATACAAAATACACTGTAACATCAAAAGGAAGCATACTGAATCCCATTTTTCGATCTGAATTTTACTTATGCTATGTATGTAGAAACTAAAAATATACTTGGCAAAAAAAAATTATGACTCTAAATATTGGGATCCTTCGTCGTTAAATCTATATCATTCTACTAAAGAAAGGGATTCAAATAAGGCGACAAATCAACATCAGAATGAACAACATTTACGAAATATTGACACAGACAGTGATGGTTGGGGTGGGGGATTAGTCTGTTGCAATGTAGCAGCGAACCTCGACTGACTTAAAACACCCGAAAATCTACCTTATACGTGACTGAATCATGCGTAGCAAAGATTCAACCTATTCACCCGTAAACAAATGAACAACCAATCGATCTTCTTTAACGATGGACATAATCTGCATACATAACAAATACACGTGTTTTACCCTAACTTTTATAAATATATTTATATAGGATGAGCTCGCATGCGCGAGTGCAACAGTCTTCGACGATAAAGAAAGCATTGGCATAAAATTATTAAAACGTATATGACCCCGCCCCAGATATCAAGTCTTCAAGGTAATCCAATTATTACGTTTTTCAAACCAGGCCTTGAATAATTGAAAATTATCATAAAAATGTCTCTGAATTCTTAAAGTGATGCGTATTATCCCACAGTCATTTTTCAAACTTCATAATGAAAAGTTGATAATATTAAAAAGGAAAATATACTTTTCAGGAATGCAAATAAATTCACCTATAGCATGCATTTGCCAATTGAAAATTTTTCAACAATTATATTCATGTTAATTTTTTTTTTAGGTTTTCAAGCATTTGAAGAAAATTGCACAGATTTTTATACTTGGGTTCTGCAGTAACTTCTTCTATTTACTGCACATTTATCATTATATATAGTTTATAAAGCATTTGCTATGAATGCAAAACTTCATAAATCACTTATAAATTCATATCAAACTTTGAAAAATTGGTATAATTTAAGGCTAGATCGAGGACATTTCTATAAATGTTCAAAGAACTTTCAGTCACATTTTTAAGGTTCATAAATTCTTTGCTCACTCATATAAAATGTTGCTTGAACCTTAAGGATTTTCTAAAAAGAAATGTATTTATAAATAGAATACAAGCAATTGGACAAAAAGACACTTCAACTTGCAATTTTATACAGGAATATTAGACTTTTATGTCATTCAGTGTTATCTCTATTATCAGAGTATCAATGAACCTTAAGATACATGAAATGCAATTTATTGCATATAAAAATTCAATTTCAAGCTTCTTTTTAAGACTTTCATGACTTTTTGAATAAAACATGAAATTAAAGAGTTATCCTTCCCGGCTGAAGAGCTTTCTTTTCTTTTTACCATAAGGTCTTCAGATGAACTCAAAGGTTCTACGTTGATTTTGATCAGTGAATCATACATATCAGCATTTGCAGTTGAGAAAGCAACCCCGTTAAAAAGCTATGAAGAATAAAATTACTTATATGAACATAATTTTAAATGCACACAGAATTTCTGTTTCTTGTACAAGACTTTGACTTCCAGGTACATAAGAATAACTTTTAAAATACGAAATAAATTTAAATAAAATCATCAATTATACTCATCTCATCAAACACTATTATTAATCTTTCCTAAACATCACTTGGTTATTAGCAATAGGACAATGAACTGAACCACACCTACCAGAATGGAAATACAGTAAAACACGTTTAGTACGAACACGGATATAGCGAAGTCGTTCTAGGTCCCCGGCAAAATTCTTAACAAATCTTTGTAAAATTGTGCGGTTATAACGAACTCTGATATAACGAATTTACGTATATAACGAACTGATTTTGAGTCCCATTGAGGTTAAATATAATGAAATTTATATCTTTTATAACGAACTTTCAAAGATCTCAAAATTTGATAGGTTGAAATGTCTTTATTTTCTTTTAGCTTTTGTATATAAAATTCAATTAATAACAAAACCTTAGTTATCTAAGGTATGTTTTGTAATATTTGCTTCACTAACATGTTTGGTAGTAATACTTGAGGGAAAACATGCATATTGCGAATTCGCTATATATGATTATACGAAATCGTTATACTGATATAACGAATTACAGATATAGCGTGAAGATGTGCGATGGATAACTTTATAGTAATGGAGTCGCTTGATCGTGGTTATAGAGTTATTGAAACTACCCAAACAATAGTAGCTGTGCATCACACAAGCATAGGCGGGAATAATGAAAATCTAAGAAAAGCTAATGCAAATTATAATCTCGATCTTATTAAGAGGTATTATGGACGAAAGCCTTATAAATACAGTAAAGGACGAACAATTTGTGCTAATTATGTTTCGCAGTTTCAAACAAACACACAATTATCTTTAGTAAAAAAAGTAAATCTGTCTGTTAGAAACATGTCAATTACGCATCCCTTGTTCAATGATATACTTAGGGAAGCATCACTCTCCATTTGTGTCTGTAAACAGTTAATTTTAATTTCTTTTAAAAAGTAAATTTGATTTATAACGTAAAATTAAATTCCTTTTTCTGTGAAATATTTTCAATTCAATTACATTAGAACGTAGATCTTGCGAATCCTTTCGTAGTTTTGTTTGTCTTAATTGGATATGAAATTTAACGCGTGATAACAAAATTAATTGAATATTTAAAATATCACGTTTTAAGACAAAGCACAATCTAACATTTTATAGGTACTTTAAGATCGGTCCGAAGTATTACAAAGTTTTGTAATTACAAGTACATGTACATACAAATCGTATTTTTTATATACATAATGACCAGTCCAAATTATGACACAATTCAGTGGAGCTGAGTAATCATGTATTTTAAGCAAACAAACTACCTGACATTGGTAAAAATACATCTTTTCTCTAACATTCCAAGATTGATAGTGTTTCAAGCTTCCCAGGAATGGCTGAGCTTAAGTTGGGACGCTACAAAATAACTGGCAACACTCCTGTACTATTATCCTGGATCTTTTAGTAAAAAAGAAAATATAAACTCCATCTTGGTGTTTTAGTTTTATTTACTTATATGCAGTATTCATTCAACAGGTATTACTGCAATTGGTAAGTGGCTTCAACAGGCTGCTTTAAATAAAGATGGCGTGTATGTTGACGACAAAAACTAATATCCTAAATCATAATAGTTTTTAACAAAATTTACAGCAACCAAATATGCTTGTGATATAGCAGGAATAACAGATTCAGTTAAATGCAAAAATAGGCCTATAAACCGATGAAGATGATATATGGAACAAAAACCAAGTCGCATGGCAATGCATGTTTCAAAGTGATACAGCTTATTTACGCACATTCAAAAATCACAGTCAACTCAAGGGCTCACTGCAAGTATGACCGATCAACAGCGCAGTGTGACAGATCAACAATGAATTCTTACTCCTGCTAGGTATTTGATCCTTGCTCTTGATTTCCAAGGGGTTCGTGGCAATAGATGTTTCAAAGTGTTACAGTTGATTTGCAAAGTACTGCTAAAATAAATGCAGTTAACATTGTTAACTCAATGGCTCACGACGAGTGTGTTAAAGGGGAATTTTATGACAAGGTTAAGTTGCTCTATAATTAATATGGGTTGAAAACACTTCTCGCTATAACTTATAAGGAAGTGGAAAGGGAGACAATTCTGTACTAAGTCAGTATTTAAATGGTGGAAAATCAAGTCGGGGTTGTTTCTCTGAGGCTGATGAGAAATTCTAGTATGCTAGTAAGCTCATTTTTTCTGAAAAACTTAGAAATCAAGTTCTTTTATCCTGGAAGACCGGCATACTTGAAACTACATGTACATGTATTATGACGCGTATATATCCACGTGATTTTGCCACGCCTCATCCCCCCTAAAATTAACGTCTGGGGAATTTATTCACTCATATGGAAACGCCACCACTTGATGGTGGAGGGTTGCAAATGTTTACAGATACTCGTCACCCAGGACCGTTGAGCACTAATTATTTTTTTTCTTGCTAAAACATATACTGCGACACTGGACCTTAGTTTTTTCGGTCTCATATGAAGGAGGGGTTTTCACGACCCCATTGAATTCGTTATATAAACTAACTCGTTAAGACTTATCTTCATTTCGTTAACAAGAATTGTTTATTATTCGACTTATTTGATTTGGATAAAAGTTGATCGTTTGAACATCATATTTACCACTTACATGTACCTATCTTGCTTAATCAAAAGCACAGGATTGGTGTAACCGTACGCCTGGAGATGCTGTACGTGACTTTATATTTTAGCGGCTTTGGCGCGGACAAGAATAAATGCCGCTAAGAAATAATTTACTTTTACAAAACAAGGCATGCACGTGTGTAGCGTAATTCATGATTGTGCTAACAACTCTATACCCCTTGATTCTGCGAATGTTTGAGTACGCCAATTCATTTACTCGCATACTATGTAGAGTAAATTACCCCTAAGGCTAAATGGCTTAATTAAAAAAAAAAACAACTGTGTAGGGATAAAAAAAAACACCTGTACTTTTAATTCGCAGATATTACTTTTACATTGCTTTAAAGACAGAGATTTTAAGCACCGCCTTCAAAAATACCTGGTCTAGCTAGCCCTGTCAATTAAGTGCGTGAAGGTACATCATTGGATGCTGGAACATGATTGACATTTACCTACAGGTCCCTGTGTATACCCTGTATACCTTGTTTGGGACTCATGGTGACCTTCTAATTAACTTTTGATCATTTGATGTTCACTGAACATGGTACATGTATCCAGAAAGAGTACTACTATGAAAATTTTTAGATTGATAATCAAATATATGAATCAGATATATCTTTAGTAGAGCAGCTCTGTGTGAAGTAATTAATTATAAATTTGAAAATAATGATTCTATAATCATGGGTCACTAATATTTTCCTTTTTTATTCAGATAAGAATTCGCATGCAATCTTTTTCGCATGTTTCAAGTGACAAAGGTTTATCAAGGTTTGGATAAATCTAGATTTTTTTTGTGAAATGTAATTAACACGGTTCTTTTTTCATTTAATTAATAGATAAAGGATCCTGGGGATGAATGCAACAAGTCTAATGAGGTTGTTATAAGACTTGTTATTCTTTTACTTAGCTCATGCACTAACATCTAAAACAATCTTTGTTTAAATATTTGAATTTACATTATATCATGATAATTTTTTAAATGGGTAGGGGTGTTTTCAAACAGTCAAAAATAAATCAATATGTAATTGAAAAAACTTTTTTACCACTAATTTTAAAATTGTCTCTAAATCACTAAAATCACTTCCTGTGTATAAGGATTTGTAGAAAGATGACAACAGGTAGACTGCTAGCCCTATTTGGATAAAAGTTGATCGTTTGAACAGCATATTTACCACTTACATGTACCTACCTTGCTAAAAGAACAGGATTGTTGTAACCGTATTCGACAGGAGATGCTGTACGTGAACTAAACAAAGCGGGCTTCATATTTTAGCGGCTTTGGCGCGGACAAGAATGAATATCACTAAAAAATCATTTACTAATACAAAACAAGGCATGCACATGTGTAGCGCTAATTCATGATTGCGCTAATATCTCTATACCCCTTGATTCCTCGAATGTTTGAATACGCCAATTCATTTACTTGCACAGTATATAGAGTAAATTACCCCTAAGGCCAAATGGCTTGTTTAAAAAAACAACTTCGTAGGGATAATAAAAACACACCTGTACTATTTATTCGCTGATATTACATTTACATTGCTTTAAAGCCTTTTCTATTCCTGAAAACCTCTGTTATGTATATTAGAATATTCCCTCAAATGTTGGGGGATCTGATTTTGAAATGCAGTTTGTAATTCGCAATTCAAACGTGAACTGCATTCTAGAATGCAGTTTGCGATTCCATATATTTAAAAAATATTATGGGAATTGAAATTTCAGAAATTTTGAGGATAAGGTACTTGTGGTCAGTTACCACTTTTGTAAAAATTGTGATGGTCCATCTTGATTTTTGTTAGATACAGCACTCTAGGTTTTAGGCCTACGATATGAAAAAAATGGGCCTTGGGCACATCAAAGTCCCCTGCACTGTGGTCTGACATTTGAGTGTAGGTATTTAGAGGCCAGTTACCACATTTCTACAATGTGAATATAAAATTTAAATATAAGTTTACAAAAAAGTGATGGTACCATCTTTAATTTCTGAGATATAATGGTAACCCTCCGGTTGTTAGGTCTACTATATAATACAGTATGAATAAACACATCGGGCGCGAATATTTCGAAGTCCCTTGCCGTGGGGTTTGAAATTTGAAGGGAAAGGGTATTAGTGGTTCCTACCATTTTTGTGAAACAATGGTAGTGGTACCGTCTCTAGTTTCCGAGATATGGCCCCCAGTTCTTTGGCTTACTATATAATATGTCACGTATTTTTAAGTCACTCTTTTTCTAAATTTATTATTTTATTTGTTCATTTAATTATTCTGCAGTATTTATATAACCCCCGGTCACTCGTTCTATTTTTAGAATAGTTTGTTTACATTGCCGATCGACGTTTTTGATACTAATTGTTAGTCCCTTATTTATACACTGAATTGACGACGGATTCTTTATAATTTCCCGATTATGACAAGGAGCACACGGCGGGTGTGTCGGGTCACCAGGGATTGCTCATTTTTCAATTGCACCTGATCCCACCTCGGATGTTTTAGAGGTCCATGTTTGATCTGCTCCTTATTTGTATTGTTTTTTTGACTTTGAAATTGAATACTGGTTGCATCTCCATATCATTTATTTCATTTGGATTTTTATGTTCTATTGGTAATATATACATGTATTCTATTGTTTGTTGCTCATTTAATTTAAAAATAAGTATTCATAATGAAAACTTTACTTTTGTTATTGCAATTTATAGTAGGTGCTTTTATTTGAATTCTTTGAAAAGTCATTTAAATTTCAATAGTTTTTCCTTTAAATTTTAATTTACTTAAAAGATACTATTTGAAGTCCTTATCATGGGTTTTCAGAATTAGTGACATTTTTGTTCGCCTTGTCGTAAGATTTCTAATGCTTAAAATAGTTTTATGTAACAGCAATGGTAAATCTTATGATTGTCAAACGTCAGATCTTAAGATGATCGTAAGAATTATCTTAGGAAAAATCTTACGATAGTTTGTGAAACCTGGCCATGAATTGTAAATTGATATGGAAACTAGATATTCGGATATGCACACGGTCTCTCAGTTTTAATGTTTATGACATGTTCTTCAATTTTTACAATGTTCCTAGAATTAAAGAAATATAAATGCTTTATACTCTGCATGAAAATTCACATGTATGCTAATATTATGCTTACATTAAGTACTCTACTTCGGAATCCATTCTTTATTTTCAGATATAAATAATTACTCGCTCATATTTACCACCGACCTTATAGAAGCAAATAAATAACTAACACACAATTAGTTAACTTAACCCCGCTTTGATCAATACACTTTATGTTCTAAATTCACCAGTTTTAACAAACAGAAATTATTTATTGATAAAACTCAAAAACACTTTATATAGGATGAGTTCGCATGCGCGAGTGCAACAGACTTTTATGAAGTGTATACAGTATACAAAGAACAGTCTTTAGTTTAACTTCTGAAATCCATATTATTCTACATGTACAAAAGAAAAAGATTCAAATAAAGCGACAATTCAACATTAATACGAACAACATGCACGAAATATCGATACTGGAAGGGGTGGGTGGGGTGGGGGATTAGTCTGTTGCAATGTAGCAGCGAACCTCGAATGACTTAAAACACCCGAAAATCTACCTTATACGTGACTGAATCATGCGTAGCACAGATTCAACCTATTCACCCGTAAACAAATGAACAACCAATCGATCTTCTTTACCGATGGACTTAATCTGCACACATAACAAATACACGTGTTTTATCATAACTTTTATAAATATATTTATATAGGATGAGCTCGCATGCGCGAGTGCAACAGTCTTCGACGATAAAGAAAGCATTGGCATAAAATTATTAAAACGTATATGACCCCTCCCCAGATATCAAGTCTTCAAGGTAATCCAATTATTACGTTTTTCAAACCAGGCCTTGAATAATTGAAAATTATCATAAAAATGTCTCTGAATTCTTAAAGTGATGCGTATTAACCCACAGTCATTTTTCAAACTTCATAATGAAAAGTTGATAATATTATAAAGGAAAATATACTTTTCAGGAATGCAAATGAATTCACCTATAGCATGCATTTGCCAATTGAAAACTTTTCAACAATTATATTCATGTTAAATTTTTTTTAGGTTTTCAAGCATTTGAAGAAAATTGCACAGATTTTTATACTTGGGTTCTGCAGTAACTTCTTCTATTTACTGCACATTTATCATTATATATAGTTTATAAAGCATTTGCTATGAATGCAAAACTTCATAAATCACTTATAAATTCATATCAAACTTTGAAAAATTGGTATAATTTAAGGCTAGATCGAGGACATTTCTATAAATGTTCAAAGAACTTTCAGTTACATTTTTAAGGTTCATAAATTCTTTGCTCACTCATATAAAATGTTGCTTGAACCTTAAGGATTTTCTAAAAAGAAATGTATTTATAAATAGAATACAAGCAATTGGACAAAAAGACATTTCAACTTGCAATTTTATACAGGAATATTAGACTTTTATGTCATTCAGTGTTATCTCTATTATCAGAGTATCAATGAACCTTAAGATACATGAAATGCAATTTATTGCATATAAAAATTCAATTTCAAGCTTCTTTTTAAGACTTTCATGACTTTTTTAATAAAACATTAAATTAAAGAGTTATCCTTTCCGGCTGAAGAGCTTTCTTTTCTTTTTACCATAAGGTCTTCAGATGAACTCAAAGGTTCTACGTTGATTTTGATCAGTGAATCATACATATCAGCATTTGCAGTTGAGAAAGCAACCCCGTTAAAAAGCTATGAAGAATAAAATTCTTATATGAACTTATAATTTTAAGTGCACACAGAATTTCTGTTTCTTGTACAAGACTTTGACTCCCAGGTACATAAGAATAACTTTTAAAATACGAAATAAATTTAAATAAAATCATCAATTATACTCATCTCATCAAACACTTATTAATCTTTCCTAAACATCACTTGGTTATTAGCAATAGGACAAATGAACTGAACCACACCTACCAGAATGGAAATACAATAAAATTTAACAATGATTTGTTAAGAATTTTGCCGGGGACCCAGGAAAACTTCGCTATATCCGTGAATTCGCTATGTCCGTGTTCGTACTAAACGAGTTTTACTGTGTATTAGTCCTCTTTGGTTTTGACTTGAGGTGATTTGTCAACCTTGATATTAAACGCAGCTTTGGAAGTCTTCAAACAAATCCTTCAATGAAAGTTTTGCAAAACATCCAGTACGTCTGTCCTGACTAAAGATATCTGAAAAAAACTTTGCTCAAAAGTTTCAAAATCAGATTGTGTTTTAAAACTGTTTTATTATTCCCAAAACATTTTCTAAACGCTTAGAATCCAACAGAGCTTGTGCCTTTAAAAAGCACCGTTACAATTTAGCCTCCTTTACAGAATAATCAAGTCAATGTTATATTAGTAGTTAAGCTATAAAAATATAAATACGTACGTACAGCAGTTTCGCTTTGTCAATTGCAAATTTCAATTATCATGTCTGCAAATACATCTCACAACAAATTGCAGTATACTTTTATATATCTATTGAAGTTTATGTACTTGTATTTAAAACGAGTTTCCAGCTTCAATTAGATACTTTAATTTTACAAATCTAGAAAAAGCAAGAAGGCAACTATGTATAAGGCTATGCCAACTTCGTTGATAAGATACATATTGATTTAAAAGAAACTAAGTGAATAATACATCCCTTCTCTAAATATATAAGGCCTCATTCTCCCGGACCGTACCAACATAATGAAGATATTCAGAGATAATGAATAGCTCAGGTGTCAGATATGTCAGTCCCCGCCAACTTCATAAAATACTTACAAATCCAAAAAAAAAGGAATTAAGATACTTACTGGTCTTGTAAAGGTCTTTGACTGAATATACTACATTCCAAAAATGCAAACTTTGTCGAAAAATCTCAAAAAAGACTTGTTTGAAATGTACATCATGTACCATTCCAGCTTCAAGCTACTTACAGAATTTGAAAGGGTTTTGCCTGCATCATACTGCATCTCAGACCTTGCCAGCCTCGTTAAGCTGAAAACTGAATTTTATATGGCCTTGTCTGTATCAAACTACATCTCACATCATGCCAGCTTCTTCAAGCTACTTACAGAACTTGAAAAGGGCCTTGTCTGCAACTTATTACATCTGAAACCATGCCAGCTTCTTCAAGCTACTTACAGAACTTGAAAAGGGCCTTGTCTGTATCAAACTACATCTCAGACCATGCCAGCTTCTTCAAGCTACTTACAGAACTTGAAAAAGGCCTTGTCTACATCAAACTACATCTCAGACCATGCCATGTAGCTTCATCAAGCTAATTACTGACTTTGGTATGGACTTGTCTGCATTACATCAATAGTACTAGGTCTTGCAAAGATAATCAAGATATCAAATTTTGAGTCATATTTTCTTCATAACAGATAGAAAACACTAAATTAGGTCATGGCGTACGCATAATGAATGCTATCTTTAAAACTCTCTAAAACCAATACTCTTAAGGGACTCCGATTCTCAGCCAGGAAGGACAACTCCTTAATTTATAATTTAATTCAAAAACTCTCAAAATGAAGCTTAAAAATTAAAATTTTTTCATGCAACAATTTTCATTATATACCTCTCAATGTGCTACAAGGTTCTTTGAAGTTCTCAGAAAGGTCTAATAAAAAGTCGAAATTTTTTTTTTACGTATTAGCATTTTAGAATTACGTATATCAGGAAATTGATGTTTATTTTAATCTAACCATAGATGCCAATGTTTATAAACATGGCATAAAATTAGAAGTGTTTTATGGTGCTTTGCAATGACAGGAGAATCTTTATATGCTTTGCATTGTTATATAATGGTAGTAAATAAAATAAATTTAAGTACATTATATTATAAAAATTGCGGAATTTCTTCAAAAGCCTGGATACCTATGATTTTTATTTTTTAAATGTGTTAACTGATCAAAATTGAATTAGAAAATGCACAGCAGGTGTTTTTATTCGCAATTCCTGAAAATTTATTTGAGATTTACTAATTTTCTCTATATAATATGATTAACTTGAAAGATGAAGTTTGAAGCATTATTGTGGGTAAAACCTGTTACTTTGAAAATTCAGAGACATTTTCAATCAGTCAATGCTTTATTTTCAGAACCTGAGGATCGGAGTACCTTAAACAGAATGAGCTGAACCGAATCAGGCTATCATATTTATCAGCATCGGAATACATAATGTACAAATTATGGAACATCAATAACATGCATTTACCTTATGTTCTTCATTTCTATGTATTAAAACGACGTCCAGAAATAGGGGCATATTTATTTATTTATTTATTTAATTATTTCCAAGATTTGAATGCAGCTTCAGAACAATGAACTAGCTATATGCAGTTCTATGCATCAATGTGTCACAGTGCAACGTAGAATTGTAAAATTTTAGAACTGTTCAAACCACATAATGAAGTTCAAATACATTTAGTTTCCAAAGTAGTGTGTCTCGTAACTACAATGTATGAATTAGAAACATTGGAACTTTGTTCATAATTGTTACCAAATTCGAACCCATCATCATATAGATATAAAATTATATATATGTTACAGTAAATATGTGAAATCAGGAATTTCATGTATTTCCTATACTATTCAGTAAATACATGTATTTACTGGCTGTTTTAGGAAATACATGTAATTACTGAATAGCAAGGAAATTCGTGTATTTACTGAAAATTTTAGCCAATTTTACACGTTTTTACTGAACAAAGCAGGATGAATAATATATGAACATCCTTTTAAAACATTCAGTAAACATACAAATACTAAAATTCTTTTTTTTAAAGCAGCATTTGATAAGAATTGTTTCTACAAAGCTAACGTTATGCATTAATTTTGATTTCCTTTATTGTACTTCTTATGTAAAATGAAGTTTATAATATTCACATTTCAAAAATATTTCTAAAGAATCTATGAATTTAGATAATTTAGCATCAGAAAAATGTATTTAAAATAGGTTTTAAATAATTTTTATTATATAAGTTATAAAAAAATGTACGAATTGTAAATGGTGATATAAGGGGTACTTCTGTTTATTCGAGTCTCACATCTAAAAATTATGGTAAAATAGATATGTTTTGCAATTTTCAGTTAATTCAAACTCAATTTCTTTTTTTCTTATTTTGAACTATTAAAGTTGTCAGGGTGGAAAATTCCTCAAAGTTAAATTTTAATTTTAATTCCTGACTTAATTTTGTTACATTATGTGTATTTTACAAGGGGAGGGGTGGGTGGTTTGTTGAATTTTTGAGGAGATAGGATAAAAATTGTTTTATTTGTAAATAAGATGCTTCAGGGTTTTAAATTTACTGTCAAAAATTGTAGTGTTGTATGAATATCTAATAAAATAAGAAATGCCACTAAGCGATTTAGGTTTTTAGATAAAAATTATTTATAAAAATAATTGAAAGTAAGTTAAAGTATGTTGTGATATAGAAAACACATTCCAGTAAAAATGAAAGCAGAGTATAATTATATTTTAAGTTAATATTTACAAATAATACATCTTCAAAATTTATACGTAAATAAAAGTTTATTTCAAATATTATTTATTCACATATGGTATGCTCACTGATATTAACATTGATTATACTGTGCATCTATTCTATTCATATTTTATGATGCACATTTTTAATTATCCCACGAAAACCCAGTCAGTAAATATGTGTAAAAAGTATTGAAAAGTTAAGTAATTACGTGTATTTCCTAACTGAAATTAGTAAATACGTGTATTCCCTAAGCAGAATAGGAATTTCATGTATTTCCTAAAATTCAGGAAATACGTGAAATTCCTGGTTACACATATTTACTGTAACATATACATGTGCCATGTACATGATGAATATACGTGTATTAATTACTACCATGACTTATAGAATTATGCTCAACCTCAAATTACATATGTATTTTTTTACAGAGCTAAATTCAAGCTGAAAAGCGGACATTAATCTGTGTCCAAATGCCTACCAAATTTTCTGTTCTGTGCGTGCCTCTATCTGCTGTTAGAGTCGTAGTTGTAGCTTAGTAATAATGAAAGAAACAAAACTGGCAAAAGATGAGACGTAGACAAACGTTTCAATCACTCAAGCTTTCAGAAATTACAATGAACTTAACAGTATTGCTACCAAATTCGAACCCATCATCATAGAGATATAAAATTATATATACATGTGCCATGTACATGATGAATATACGTGTATTAATTACTACCATGACTTTACAGAATTATACTCAACCTCAAATTACATATGTATTTTTTTTACAGAGCTAAATTCAAGCTGAAAAGCGGACATTAATCTGTGTCCAAATGCCTACCAAATTTTCTGTTCTGTGCGTGCCTCTATCTGCTGTTAGAGTCGTAGTTGTAGATTAGTAATAATGAAAAAAACAAAACTGGCAAAAGATGAGACGTAGACAAACGTTTCAATCACTCAAGCTTTCAGAAATTACAATGAACTTAACAGAATGAATTTTACTGCCTTAATGTGAAGAACACAGAGGGTGATTATATGGTCCCCTTTACATTATCGTAAATAATCGAATAAACAGTGTTTAAAATTCAAATGTTATTTTTCTATAGAGTCGTTTCTTTCTTTGACTTTGAGAAAGTCGCAAACAAGAAATTACCTGTTTGTAGCTGCACCTTCAAACCTCGAATGACTTAAAACACCCGAAAATCTACCTTATACGTGACTGAATCATGCGTAGCACGGATTCAACTTATTCACCCTAAACAAATAAACAACCAATCGATCTCCTTTACCGATGGACTTAATCTGCATACATAACAAATACGCGTGTTATACCATAACTTTGAAAAATATATTTACCTGATTTACTAAAACAAGTCTCTTCTATACACTTTCTACAGAAACGTTTTCTTTAGATTTTATTTTCCTTGTGCATTTAATAGAAATATATTACCGAGGTCACCTTGGAAGGGGTTGTTTTACAAAACATAAAACTACGTCGTCTGCTTTATTTTATATATCGTCTGTTCCTTTTATAAAGTCTTTGACGTTTAAAGAATAAAGTTACTGAATGGAAGTAAATTAAAGGAGAGCGGATAATTCAACGCTGAATTAAACATGTTGAAAACCTGATATTGATGGTTTCATTTATCTATGTAAATATAAACGCTTTACTTTTTTAAAATCATATCGAATTCAAGGAATGCATTAAGATATATATTTTCAACGCAAGGTTTCATATAGACTAAAACGAAGAAATTTGAAAACAAGGAAACACGTAAGTTTAATGAATTAAATAAATACTAAATTAACTTAAGCGACTCGATTATGCATATAGTTTAAATACTACATATCATGTTACTTCAAATAGTTTCAGTGAGATTATGTATACTAGTAATTTTAGACAGTTTGAATGCAGGCGTTACTTTTTGCAGATTCAATGTATCTGTACTTTTGGTAGTCGTTTATTTGTGAAATATAATTCTTATTCTCGATCCTAGTTACGTATTTGAGGGATCCCGTAGAGAAAGGAATATGTAACAAACATTATAGACAAACAAAATCGATTGTATGTTGTTCTACGTCCCATTCGAGAAATTCTCACCCATGTAAGGACGTCACCATATTCCAGTAAAGGTCTTCATATTTTGACATTTACTCTGCACTCAGGGCCATTAAGCAGTGAGAGATCTTAATTTATAGTGCCAAAGCCTACAATAGGCAAGAAGTAAACGGGTAGAGGCGTTAGCTATTTGAAACAGGTTTGCTATTCTAAACATCACAGTTTCGTTTTTTCTAGGAAAATTCAATCTGATTTTCAATTGAGTTTTTTAGAGCTAAAATTATGCATCATTTATTTTTTCAATTTATGAATCTTACTTGACCTACCAGGGGTATATTCGGCACTCAGAGATTTTTTTGCCTGATCTACTGTGAAATAAGGCATAGGTTTATTTGCTTTCTCATCCGAAGGACCGGTCTCCCGAAGTGGGATTCGAACCCGCCATATAAGGATCAGCAATAATCAATAATTGTAAAGATCAATGATAAGGAATAAAAGTCTTTTTTATAAGTTATCATTGCCAATTTAGGCAAGGTGAAGGATTTCAGTCTACATGTCCTTAAAATGTATTTGAAAGAATTAAATAATGAGAAATTGGCTTAAAACAAATTTTACACACTAGGATAACCTAAGACATTTTAAGGGTACCCTGTAATGATAATATGAAAGAGAAATTAAAATTGACATCTTAAACATTAAAGATGAAAAAACGAAAATAAGTGTTGGAAAAAAATCATTCATCCTGAACAATCTGCTTTTTCTGTGTTACCCCCTGTGTTCGGATATTAGGTTTATACAATGTCATAGTTAACTCATGACCGACTTTAAAAAAAAATACCTCATCAGTTTTGAACGATTATTTTATAGTTAGGATTTTTATGTTTTTATTTTTCCCCTTTAGTAGGCTTTTCTGAGATATATGGACTTTATACGCCTTCAAAGGTAATGTAAACTTTTTAATCAAATAATTTTCTTTGTTTATCGGGAAACAAACACCCAAATATATTTTATAAAATGGATAAAAGGAGGTGTTATATAATATAAGATTTACGTTATTAACAAGGCAGGATTTAAAAAAAATAATTTTAATAATGGTATTTGTAATATTTGATTTTTTTTTAAATGAGCAAATGAATATTTAAGTACAGGTCTCTGTAAGAATCAGACAAAATGTATATAAAAGTGAATCATGAGGGTTCTCAGAATTCAATGATTTTTCATACATTGGTTTCTCTTACACTATGAACCATGTATGTAAAATGAAAATTATTTTGGGTCCTAGTTACTATGGAAACACGTCCAAAGAAATTTTCCCCAGCAACCAGTCAATTTTCCATGTGAATGGTCAAATATATCACTAAACTTAGGGGCTTGAAATTGAATGTGTATATTACCAGAGGGGTTTTTAAATAATGTTATCATAAAGATAAACATTTAAAGTGATAAAATCATGTAATACATAGAATTTTTATTTTAAGATATTTCTTTTATAGGCAATGGAAGATATGCATGTTTTGCACTTTTTGCTGATTCAGCATTTTTGTTAATTTTGACAATTTTCAAGGCCATATATCTAAAACTTCTGGCATGATACAAGAGTATGGTATATTTTACATAAAGGCCGAGGAATATCCTTTTTGGAATTTAAATTCAAAAACGTGTGTTTTTTAATATTTACAATCGGTTGCCTAGCAACAAAAATGGATGTTTTGATTAAGAGAAAGTGACAAATTGTCAAATGTTCGAGTTATTTATGGAATTAAATCTTATCTGTGGATACCAAAATCAAATTTTAAAGTAAAAACATATTTCTGAGACTTCTTTATGAATCCAGGAATATTTTGCAAATACTAATCGCCATGGCAACAGAAAATTCCCCATAGCAACAAAGGAAATAAATCCACTTTTGACATGCACTCATTTACAGATTTGATTATTTTTGTCTAGAAATGATGACTTGGTAAATATAAAAAAAAATAGTGGTGAACTTTAAGAATAGTAATTTTTGTTCTTAATTCAGGCATAGCAATATTATTTAGCTTATAACATTATTAAAATTTTACATTACAACGATTAAAAGTAATCTCTAAAGTCTCAATTCATAATAATTCTAAGACCAATTCTCCTTAACTATCAAAATTGGTTGGCAACGCATAGTTACAGATTTGGATTTTTTCTATCATAATTTTAAACAAACGTGTGATTGATTGTGAAATCTGTAAGTATTTTTGAATTATAACCTTGGTTGCCATGGAAACGGGATACAAACTTTCTCATTTCTGTAAATCATGAAAATCTGTACTTTTCATGAAGATGTCCAGAAATAAAAGGAGATAATTAAATTTGTATTTATTGTTTTTAATCCAATACTAGAGATTCAAATAACAATGTTTACGGTTCAGTTTTAATTTCACACTCGTTAGTAGTCATGTAATGTACCGGAAAATATCAAAATATGGTAAATTTTGCTCAGTTTTTTAAAGGTTAAAAACAAAAAATGCATTCATTTACAAATTAAGGTATCCGACCCATATTAGGACCAAAATTTCTAACCTTAAATATCAATTGCTTGTCAGATATCCTGATATTATTTTAAAGCATTTTAGAGTAGAAAGGGATTTACCAAGAGACATTTTCAAAAATTTTATTACCTAAGCAAAAATTAATTATTGCACGAAGATTTTCTGACTTCAGCAGGCGGGGGTTCGGTGCTGCACTGAAGTCCCCAGTGGGTCTAGGGCAAGGCACTAGAGGGGGTCCACAAATGAGAGATGTTTTTCCTTGATTTTACGATAGTGTACAAAAGATTTTTATATACACTACTGTACATGTACAAAATCTTCAAACCAGGGGGGGGGGGGGGGGGGCACCACAACACCAACAACATAAGAAAATTTGAGCATTTGCTTCTTTGCAGTGTAACCACGGAAACAAAGTACCAGTGGTTTAAAGTAATATCTTGCTGCTTTTAGAAATTACTTTCTTGGATACTATTTAAAGCTGAACATTTCTCATAAATAGGCACTGTGAGACGGGTATATAAATCGTTCGATTTCGTTACATCCGATTGCACACTCGAAACTCGTGGCAGATATGTAGTACTGCTTGCGTGGTCTTAGATTTTTTGCGTTTATTCCTTGTTTTTATGTGCATTTTCTGTTTGTAAATGATGTATTGACCTGTATTTTTCATGATACTTTTGTCCTGTTTAGGATAAAAAATAAGTTAACTTTGATAATTTCATCGCGACCATGTAGCACTGCTGTGTAAGATGTACGTCTACACTGGTCGGATGTCTACAGCAAAATACATTGAACTGATAAGCGATCTGCTCCTTATATATGGGTTGTAGGGAGAGCGTTGAAGAATGGGAAATATGGTGGACTATGCCTTTTTAAGAGTAGCGTGCAGCTTTAATCAAGAAACATGTTATTTGACTCACCTAAATAGTACTTTTCTTGAAGAACTTAAGTTGTGTTGGATACATGTATAACCTAAGAAATAAGACATCATACCCCCTCCCTTTTAGGGGTAGGTCGGGACCACAAATGCATTCAATCTTTCCAAGGCTAAACTGATTTTTGCTTTGATCCCATCTACGGTGCTCAGGTAAGGAATGTGGTCCCTGGATGTCTTGTTTCAAATTTTAATTGATGCATATTTTTTTCTGTTTAATTCCATAGCACTGCTCTTTTTGGAAGAATAAAGTTTGAAAGTTTTGAAATTGAAAATCTGTATTAATTATGATCAAAACCATGATCATCAGTTATATAGAAATGTGATTTATTTAAAATATAGGATGAAATAAAAACATACAGATTTTACAGTTGAAGGCTTGTTGTGGTTTAAAATGCATGGCACCCATTGCCAACTTATGAGAAATATCACTTTGCGAACCTGGAAAATGTTTCAAGCATTTTCTCTAATATTTTGTTGTATTT
>PRKT01000044.1:1033091-1049100 GCA_003671525.1 Saccostrea glomerata
TTTTATCACTTTAAATGTTTATCTTTATGATAACATTATTTAAAAACCCCTCTGGTAATATACACATTCAATTTCAAGCCCCTAAGTTTAGTGATATATTTGACCATTCACATGGAAAATTGACTGGTTGCTAGGGAAAATTTCTTTGGCCATGTTTCCATAGTAACCAGGACCCAAAATAATTTTCATTTTACATACATGGTTCATAGTGCAGGAGAAACCTATGTGTGAAAAATCATCGAATTCTGAGAACCCTCATGATTCACCTTTTGTCTGATTCTTACAGAGACCTGTACTTAAATTATTTAACCTTAAATTAGATACAAGTCCTTGAACATATTTCTATTTAAAACTACAGCTGACATTAATCATCGTGAAAATCAGCTCTTCACTGGAACTTAAACGATCAGTATCCTCGTGATAGTTTAATTTTTTTTTAAACTTTTTTTCAATTTAGTTTTTTTTTCGTCAGTCGTAAAATTGATTTAAATTATTCCCTTTCCCTTATAATTACTTTCGAACCAAGGAGGTAAGGATCAACTTCTTACTTCGCGACTATAAAACAGACGTTCTAACCACTGCACCACGCAATCTACTAAGCTATAAAGGATGACATGCCAATGCCTCGTTTTTAAGCGAGGTAGATATTGGCTGTGTTTGAAAATAAGTTTGATTAAGAACGTTTCGAAAAGTAAAAGTTTTTGGTAAAGATAAATCTTAACTATGTACATTGAATAGTAATACTTTTAAGCAAGAAATACATTTTCATTGTTATTCATTATTTAAATTAGGAAAACGGATCCATATGCTCTGTTTTTGTTTACATGTAGAAAATATAAAATTTATAACAAAACAAGATTTAGCAAATCACTAAAAACTTTCTAATCGTATTTGGAATTAACTTCTTTATTGAGAAAATCTGCGTTGAATGAACATATATTAGTGTATTTACTTATGTAATTATTTACATGGGACGGACCTTGTTTACAAAACAAAAATTTAGAACTCTTAATCTGCTTTGCATTTCGACAACTGAAATTCAAAATTTTAGTAATCATTGAAAATACCTTAGTTAAGTATTTGCAGACATAAACGAAAGGGGAAATCAATTAAAAATTTTTTTTGGCTGAAACTGTGTCCAGGTCCTTTCAAATATATAAATAATAAATATTGCAGGCAGTAAATACTAAAATCTTCGTCTTGCTAAACATTTTCAAAGTATACCACTGAAATGAACAAAAAAATTTTTTTAGTTTGTTTTAGTTGGCATTTATCCTGGCATTAGAAACTTAACATTCTAATTGATGACTGAAATTAATAAAAGTGATGAATTTAGGTACTTAAGGTCTTAACATGTTGATTTGTCTTTTCAAGAATCTCAGTTTACATTTTTTTTTTCATTTTGCAGACTTCATACGAATTGGAATAGAATGAAAGGTTTAAAATCCATTCGGGCAATTTGCGGATTATCTGTTGCCATCTGTGGATTATATGTTTATTCATACATTAATACCTCTTGGAAATACGAGTTGGCAAAATCCCGGAATTTTAAACACGAAGGTCGTAGTATAGTGACAATGTTTTCCACTTGGCCAAAGCCCGAATATCCAGAAAAATACGATGTTCGAAATAACACCGTGGCGAACTGGAAAAAGTTTCAGGAGTATTTTACGCCAATTTATTTCACAAATGAAGAAAACTTGAAAAATGATGTCCAAAAAGGCGGCTGGAAAACCTTACCTCTAAAATTAGAAAATGGTAATGATCTACCCGTTTTAAAGAACATGTACATAGACGCTTTGAAATACTATGACTCCTGGTTCTACTGCTTAGCAAGCGGGGACATATTGTTCACGGATGGACTAATCAAAACACTTCTTGCTTTGGTGAAATTACCTGGATTTCGAGATAAAGTAATCCTTCTTATTGGGCAAAGGACAAATGTTGTTAATGTTACGAGGGACGAAGCCACAGATTTTGAAATTCTAGAGAAGATATCTAAAGAGAGAGGGGAGTTGTTTAAACCAGATGGTGTAGATTACTACATTACCTCTAAAAACTTTCCATGGGAAGAGATGCCGAAGGTGGTCTTTGGAAGACGTGCAATGGACAATTTCCTAGTCATGGAATCGCTTTATCGAAATTATATCGTAATTGAAACTACCAAAACGATTTTAGCAGTGCATCACACTAGCATAGGCGGAAATTTGGAAAACTTTGGGAAAGCTAACACGAATTACAATATACCACTCATACAGAGGTATTACGGTCGTAAAAGTTATGATTTTAGTAAAGGATTAACAATATGTGGAAATTATTTTTCGCAGACTCTTAACAACGGCACTATTATCTTTAACAAAAGACATAAATCTCCCTGTTTTTGAGGTGTGAACGATTCAGTCAGCCTTTTAAAAAATTAATAACCATGTTTAGAAAGAATGTAATTGATGCATTTGTTCGCTGAAGGATTAAAACCGTAGTGAATAAGAGAATGTTTGCAAATTGCGTGCATGAAACTCATTTGGAAATGATTGTGTTACACACAGACAGAATGTATAAATTTACGACCTTGAACTTTGACCTTTTGATCTCAAAATCAATAGGGGTCTTCATTATGCCACAGGGAGTTGTTAGGTAAAATTTCATTGCAATAGCTCAAATGGTTCTAGAAATGTCGTGTGGAAACGAAAGTGTTATAACAGACAGAATTTGCTTATTTATGACTTGACCTTTGGCTTTTTGACCTCAAAATCAATAGGGTTCTTCTTTAGTCCATAGGGAGTTGCTCTGCTAAATTTCATTTCGAAAGCTCAAAGGGTTCTCGAGATATCGTGTGGAAACGAAAGCGTTACAGACAGACAGAAAACGGACGGACGGACAGACGGACGGACAAACCCAAATTAATATCCCCCACTTTTCAAGCGGGGGACAATTATTGTTTCATCATATGTTCATATTCAAAAAATCAGCATGCATTACCAGAGGTTTATCAAAGATATCAATTGATGAAAATTTCTGAATAATTCGAAGAAAAATATATAAAAAATACTAAGTATATATTTAAGACTTTTTTTAAATTAAAAATTTGTTTTAAGCAAGTGTACAACACCATATATAGACATTAAAACATACCGCTTAGTTCCTTCAAGTATTGGAACTCTTCAATTCCATGGTAAAAAGCAAACAGGTTCAAACCATGTTTTCCTTAAATCTGATATACATTTGTTAATATCTTCCTTTCACTTTTTTAAGACTAGTAGTAGTAAGGAGTGTTATTTAAATCTTAAGTTTGACTTTTAAGTCTAATGAATACCGGATGAATGACATACGAGTACGACGGGCAATCCTTAGCACTTCCTGCATCAAATTTATCTGACCATGTTTATCTTTTTAAAAGAATTGATTTATCATCTATCATCTGTAAAATCTTTATAGTTATATCTATTGAAACGCTAGGACAAGGTTTGATTCTCGTGCAGCTAGGTAAAAGTTCCCCTTCCTCACACCAACCTATAAAGAGGTTTGAAAAAGCAATATCTAGGTCAAGTCAAAACATTACAAATTAAATGTTAATCTTGTTTTTCATTTCAAATACTTCGTTGTTAAAAAAATGATAAATCGATCCGCAAGTTTTCTTGATATCACAATACAAATGATGGCCAGTAATATCCCGCTTCATATGACGTCACTTACTACATTACAGTACACTTTCTCTGTTCATGTATGATGAAGCGTTGATGAAGCTGTTATTGAAACTCGAAATATGAAAAATAAAACAAAAGCGGTTTTTTTTTCAGACAAAAATAGGAACTTTGGTCAATGAAATAATCATTATTTTAAAGTTCAATTGATTTCATTGAAAGTGTCTTGAATATGCTGTTGACAAGAAAGCCATGACTTGAATTGGTTTAACAAGTATACTCACCGTCAATGAAAACGCAACACTCTAATTTTAGGATGAAAAGTATATACGGGTTATAACCATGTACCAAAAAAGTTTCGGAAACTTCTACTTTTCCAAATCAGTTATTCAACGGTTGAATGAATTTCTTTCCTCTGCCGGAAGTTGTTTTTTCGCCCTCTTAACAGAAATCAAATTTTTGCATTTTTAATAAAATTTTTAACAATATTTTGGATTTTCAAGGTTTTGTAGCTGTTTATCACAAGTATTGCACTAAAATTCCGGGAAAAAACCCTTCTTTCTTTTCCGGATGTGATGCCTATATTTCCTCAAAATGACTGATTTTCATTGCTAATGCTAGAGATTCTCAAAGTAAAGAAAAAAGATTTGCAAATGCAAATGTACACTATTTAACGACACATCAGGCTCATGTGTTTCTATAGCATAAATAACAGTTTCTTGACCGGAAGTCCAAGAGTTACTGCACTACGCCAAGTTGTGTAGCTGTTTATCACAAGTATTGTACTAAAATTCCGGGAAAAAAACCCCTTCTTTCTTTTCTGGATGTGATGCCTATATTTTCTCAAAATGACTGATTTTCATTGCTAATGCTAGAGATTCTCAAAGTAAAGAAAAAAGATTTGCAAATGCAAATGTACACTATTTAACGACACATCAGGCTCATGTGTTTCTATAGCATAAATAACAGTTTCTTGACCGGAAGTCCAAGAGTTACTGCACTACGCCAAGTTGGAGAAAATTCGACCGCAGTATTTGAACAACAGGCAATCAAAAATGCCCAAGAATATTTATTTCGCTCAGATAATGACATTGATAAACCAAATGCATGATAGAAATCGGACTGCGTACATGTATGTTGTACATGACGGACTAGCATGTTTTGATTAAATGGTCGGAAAGTATGTTTTATTTAAATGTTATCTGTTAAGAGGGCTAAAAAATCAACTTTCGGTAATGGAATGAAAACCATTCAACCATTATATAACTGATTTGGCAAAGTAAAAGATGTCCTAACTTGTTTGGTACATAGTTATTTCCCGTAGATAATTTTTCACCCTAAAAGTAGAGTGTTGCGTTATCATTGAAGGTGAGTATATATCTGATAACATTCACTGTGCTGAAGCCCAATGTTCTAAACCTGTTCGAGAGTGATATGAGTGCTTTATTAATCTTATGTTTAATTTGATTTGAAGAATATATGATATATATTTTTCAATGTTTAAATAATATGCACAGGTTTCTTGTTTATTTAAATGCAGAGACATTACACACACTGACGATTTTACAAGTGATTGGGTGTGGCATCGCCATATTTTTGGGGGAATGTTGTTCGATTAAATTTGAATTAACATACTGACAAATTCTTCTTTCAAATGGTTTTTTATGTTCTATTGGTAATATATGTATGTATTCTATTATTTGATACTCATTCAATTAAAAATTAAACATCCATAATGGAAACTGGACTTTTGTTATTTCAATATATATCAGGTGCTCGTATTTGCATTCTTTGAAACCTCATTTAAGTTTAAATATCAAATACATGTTTATATGGTTTTTCGTTTTTATTATGATTTACTTAAATGATAATGTTTGAAATCTTATTTTGGGTTTATACTCATCGCTTTCAGAATCAGAGACATTTTTGTGAGTACTATGGATTTCTTAATGTCTGGTTTCAGAACCCGCGGATTAGACTTCCTTAAGCCAGGTGTAGACGACAAGGTTTGCGATTAAAAAAAAAGAAGAAGAAAGGACATGTTACCCAAAGATGAATTTATGAGTATCTATATAGTTTTGAATACTAGAACTACCTTCAACCTGTTGGATTTTTACATTTTTCTAACACACAACTTGACTATGGTATAGTCCGTTTTCCTGACTAATAAATAGGACGAGTATAGCAAATGGACAGGGTATAACTATTTCTGCTTGGCACCTGATGCCCTCGCTGGTGTTTCCGGGTTGTGTGTTTTTCTGTTTGTTATTAAACGTCCCTCTCGAGAAATTGTCACTCATAAGGAGACGCTATCTCTTGCCTGTGGGTTATTGTTAATATATACTTAATATACTCGGCATTCATGGTCTTTGAGTAGTGACGGATCTTTTTCGCGCCAACTGCGACATGGGATCTCGGCTTATACAGTTCCATCCGATCCGATGGACCGGTCTCACGCCCTGCGTGATAAGGATCAGTTTCTTATCTTACGCCGCGACTTTAGAGAAGACGCTCTAACGCGACGGGATGGGAGGTGTGGGTGGTGGGGTAGTTTTGTTTGTTTGTTTGTTTGTTTTTTGAATGAGGTGAGCTGCAATAATGTCTTAAAATTTCTTATACTTAAAATAGTTTTGAGAAACATAAGTGGCAAATCTTATGATTGTCATAAATCAGATCTTAAGATGATCGTAAGATCTATCTTAGGAAAAATCTTAGGATATTTTTGTAAAACCCGGCCATGAATTATAAATCTATATGGAAACCTGGATAATCGGATATGCAAACGGTCTCTCAGTTTTAATGCTTATGACATCTCCCTCAATTTTAACAATGCTCCTAGAAGTAAATAAATTTGAAGGCTTCATACTCTGCATGAAAAGTCACATATACAGCTCAACGAACTTTTTAATCTCACATGGTTTTCGCACAAATTAAGGTCACATTGTTATAATGTAAAATTGTGTAAGCAGACAACAAAATATATTTTAAATATGATTTATAACTTAATTTTGATCATATTTCATTACTTTAAACATAATGCACACGTAATAATAGTAGGATTTTCATATGCTCTTGGATGATGTATTATGAAAGTTTCCAAATAAATATTTTTTCATGGTTTCTCGTCAAATAGAACCGTCTTTGTATCCGTTCATTTTAAGTCATATTTTTGCCTTGCCTTAATACAGAAACAGTGCAGTTCATGTAACTTCTGTATTTTCTGTACATTATAATGACACTAAGGCGCAAGATGATAGAAATATTTCTCATCTGTTCAACTGCTTTCCAAATTTAAAAGATGGAATTTTCTCAGATTTACTTCCTGAAATCTAGCATCATGAAAGATACCTTCCAGTGCAAAATTTCAGAGTTTCAGACCATAAATGTAAAAGGATTTTCTTTTCAATAGTTACATTTTACTATGTTGAAAGATAAACAATACTTTATTATCCTATCCTTTCACATGATTTCTTTCTGCAGTCTTATTATTTTTTGGCGCTATATTTCGTCGAAACCAAGATAGGTAAGGAAAATGTGCAGAGTACTTAGAAAAGTACTCATCTGTAAGAAGTCAATTTGAATATTTCCGAAAATTGTGATGTTTAGAATAATAAACCTGCTTCAAATACTTAACACCTCTACCCGTTTTCTTCGATGGCTTTTGCAGACTTTGGTAGACTTTGGCACGATAAACTAAGATCCCTCATTGCTTAATGGCCCTGAGTGCAGAGTAAATGTCAAAATTTGAAGACCTTCACTGGTATATGGTGATATATAGGTGAGAAATTCTCGAAGGGGACGTAGAACAACATACAATCGATTTTGTTTGTCTATAATGTTTGTTACATATTCCTTTCTCTACGGGATCCCTCAAATACGTAACTAGGATCGAGAATAAGAATTATATTTCACAAATAAAAGACTACCAAAAATATAGATTCACTGAATCTGCAAAAATTAACGCCTGCATTTATTCTCTCTAAAATTACTAGTATACATAATCTCTCTGAAACTATTGAAGTAAAATGATATGTAGTATTTAAACTATATGCATAATCGAGTCGCTTAAGTTAATTTAGTATCTATTTAATTCATTAAACTTACGTGTTTCCTTGTTTTCAAATTCCTTCGGCTTTTCGTTTTCGTCTATATGAAACCTTGCGTTGAAAATATATATCTTAATGATTTAAAGATTTGAAGTCAATATTTTCTCTATAGTATTACGACTTATATATTTAAATAGCATTTCACAAAAAAATTAATTAAAAATCTTATTTCATTTAAAAGTTATTAAAACTTCAATTTTTTGGCGGGTTTAATTAACACATCCTTGTACTTTCACAAATTCTAACCTTATTCTTAATCCTTAGGAAAAGTGGCAATCTTGTTGTATATTAATAAGAAATATCAAAAATTATATCCAGAAAAATAATTTTATTCAGAGTAGAAATGTTAGAAAGCAAAACTCCTTCACAAGTATCGTCATTGCGAACTAAGAGTTGCGTACAGAGTTTAGCAAATCGAGCAAACTCGTGTTATGTACACAGTTTTTGTAAACAGGGCATGCGTTCTGTTATTGTTGATGTTTACAATTCATCGAGTGCGTTCAATCGTCACAGTCTGCTTACCACAACTGCACCTGCACGGACTGACAATATGTTGTGTGTTTGTTCTGCTTTCGAACATGTCTACTCTGAATTTTTCTGGATTATAGTATTGATATTTTTCATTAATACACAATGAGATTGCAACTTTTCCTAAGGATTAAGAATAAGGTTAAAATTTGTGAAAGTGCAAGGATGCGTCAATCGAACCCGCCAAAAAATTTTAAATTTTAATATCTTTTATATGAAATAAGATTTATGATTAATTTTTTGTGTGAAATGCTATTAAAATGTATAAGTCGTGAAAGGAAGCGACATATCAAAAACGAAGAGCGAGATGAAAGGTCTAATTTTAATTAGATTGGGATAAGCTATGCCATTTCAACGGTACGCTGTAATAATAATGTAAAGGAGAAATTACAATTGACATCTTAAACATTCAAGATGAAAAAACGAAAATAAGTGTTGGATAAAAATTATTCATCCGGAACTATCTGCTTTTTCTGTGTTACCCCTTGTGTTCGGATATTAGGTTTATACAATGACAAAGTTAGCTCATGACCCATTTAGAAAAAATTACCACATCAGTTTTGGACGATCATTTTAAAGTTAGGATTTTTTTCCCCCATTATTCCCCTTTACTAGTCTTTTCTGCCGTATATGGACTTCACACGCTTTCAAAGGTAATGTAAATTTTTAATTAAATAATTTTCTTTGTTTATCGGAAAACAAACACCCAAATATATTTTTAAAAATGGTTTAAAGGAGGTGTTATAAAATATAAGATTTACGTTATTAACAATACAGGATTAAAAAAAATTATTCTGATATTGTTATTTGTAATATTTTTTTTTTTTGAATGAGGAAATGAATATTTAAATTATTTAACCTTAAATTAGATACAAGTCCTCGAACATATTTCTATTTAAAACTACAGCTGACATTAATCATCGTGAAAATCAGCACTTCACTGGAACTTAAACGATCAGTATCCTCCCGATAGTTCAAGTTTTTTAAAAAAAAACCTTCTTTTTTTTTTAATTTGGTATTTTGTTGTCAGTCGTAAAATTGATTTAGATTATTACCTTTCCCTTATAATGACTTTCAAATACTGATTCAGATTATTTTATTTTGTCCAACTTCTACGTAATTGGTTTGCATTGAGAATCTGATATTCACTAATACAAAAAACCCAACAATTTTCTTTCATCGCTTTTGATTTCTTTGTTTATTTATGTGATTCAGATGTTTAGGAGTACAGAAAAAGCAGAGATATACCCTAACACTTTTTGGAGTCGGTTTAGTCTGTGGATTATATATGTACTCATACGCATCACTTAAACCATTGAGAATATCCTCGAGCTCTGTTTTTAAATATGAAGGGCAAACAATATTGACAATATTTTCCACTTGGCCAGAGCCCGAATATACAGAAAAGAACGATGTCCGAAATAACACTGTAGCTAACTGGCGAAAATTCCAAAAGTTTTTCACACCAATATTTTTCACAAATGATGAATATTTGAAACAAGCTGTGGAAAAAGATGGATGGAAAACATTACCGCTGACGAAACTGGGCCGGAGTAACGATTTACCCGTTTTAAAGAACATGTACTTAGACGCTATGAAATACTATGACTCCTGGTTCTACTGCTTAGCAAGCGGGGACATATTGTTTACGGATGGACTCATTAAAACACTTCTTGCATTAGTGAAAATACCTGAATTTCGAGATAAAGTAATCCTTCTTATTGGGCAAAGGACAAACGTTGTAAATGTAACTAGGGACGAAGCCACAGATTTTGAAACTCTGAAGAAGATATCTAAAGAAAGGGGGGAGTTGTTTATTCCATATGCTGTAGATTACTACATTACCTCTAAAAACTTTCCATGGGAAGAGATGCCGGAAGTTGTCTTTGGAAGACGTGGAATGGACAATTTTATAGTCATGGAATCGCTTTATCGAAACTATATGGTAATTGAAACTACTCAAACGATTTTAGCTGTGCATCACACGAGCACAGGCGGAAATTTTGAAAATAGCCGAAAACCTAACAAAGATTACAACATACCACTTATTGATAAGTATTACGGTAGTAAAGGTTATGATTTTAGGAAAGGAGGAACAATATGTGGAAATTATTTTTCGCAGTCTCCCAACAACGACACTACTATCTTTAACAAAAAACTAAAATCCCCCTGTTTTTGAGGTGTGTATGATTCAGCCTTTTTGTTTAGAATTAATAAATAACTTTGTAAAAATCAAATTGAAGCATGTTCTTTGAAAGATTAAAACCGAAGTGAAAAATAGAATGTTTGCAATTTGCTTGCATGAAACTCATAGATTTACATCATTTTGTTGATAATCGAAAGTTTTATTTAATAGAGTTTAAAAGTATTAAATAGTTTCGATAAAGGACATATTCAACTCCAGAAAATGAAAATAACTATATTGGATTAGATAGAAAATATATTTTAAAAAAATTCTGCAGAACAGATTTTGTCTAATTAACTCTATATAATTCATAATTTTTCACTGAGTAGAATAAAACACTTGTTTCAAACTTTCCTGAAAATTATACACCTTTCTATGCCTTGGTTCGACTTTGATATTTCGGAAAATAAACTGACAAACAGGCTCATTCTCAATCAATCTTGCAATGAAACAGTCATAGAAACTTTAAATCATTCCATTTTCCACGATTTCATTTTCAATATGATATACCTTTGTTGATATTTTCCTTAACTGTATGTATTTCAGGTCTTCTTTGTTATTATTACATGTATAAGAAAAGATGATGCAAGTCATTTTTCTTGCTCATGAAAATGCAACTTTTACTTACCGGTGACTATGTGTATTATATTATTTTTATTTTTTCGAATATTTAAGTTGTATGTTGAATATTTGTATATCATATTCATATTATGTTTGTTTTGCAAAATATTTTTATTCTAGAATTATTGATGATAAAATACTAGGATGTGTCGAAAGTGTCTATTAAGGAGAAATACATGCAAGTTTATCACTAAGTACTCAATTTGCTAAGTTTTACTCTTATCTATATATTTTTTTCAAGTTAAGTTTTCTTTTATGATAAGTCTCAGTTTTGTTCTATAAATGCAGTGTAGTTTAAATATATATATTTGATGCAATATATTTTCATGCTGGTATTTATATCCAAACTGGCTTCATTCATTTTCAAGCACATTCAGTATATGATGTAACTATACCAAAGAAAAGTAAAATATGAAGTAATTCTTAACATCATGAAATGGAACAAGAAATAAGAATCCATAAGAAATGGATGTTTTCTATAATTTAATTCTTGTTTGTTAAATTGTAATTTATGTTTTTGTCTATTGAATGTTAAAAATATAAGGTGTTTGTATTAGCACTAGCCTTGTAAAAGCATATTTATCTTCTTGACCTGATGTCATAATGTGTGCTTCATTCCATATAATGGACCTGTGTTATGATGATGACTTCGCAGCATTGTTAAGGCTTGAAAAAGGGGGCGTGGCCTAATTTATACGGGAAAAGTTTACTGTGACGTCACGCAAAAATATGTATTTTATGTATTTCTCATAATACGTGAAAATGAAATAATTTGCAACTTTTAGCTGTATTATCATGATAAACAACAATATAACTTATCAATGCATTAAAAAAATGTGCTAGTTAAATCCCACATAGCTGGTTATAAACATAGAAATGATCGCGATGAACTTGTAAACATGACGTCATATTGCTAAACATGACGTATTTCATGTGCTGTGAGAGGCAGATTGAGGATTTTTTTAACAATGAAAAATGCGTTTTATTATTTAACGGAATTATATTATTTACAGGTTTTAAAAAGTCGATTAATACTAAAGTATATCCTTTGTTTAATGCGATTATTAATTAACAACCAAGAGAATGTATTTTATTAATTATGTCGTGCTTTTATGTACAGGTTACGTATATTTTACATCGAGATGTCTCATAAAATCGTACTTTTGCATAGATCTGAACCATTTTTTGAATATAGATAAAGGATATTTTCCTTAACTTGAAAAGTGCTGCTGCTTTCTTTAAATCGAGGGCGTGATTTTATAAGTTCACAAAATATTTGGTAAGAGTCAAGCATATTTCGACATTGGCTTATTTACCTGAAAATTTATCTATTAAAACGCGAATTCTATTCAAAGCAGCAGCACTTTTCAAAAACTTTTTCATGCGTTTATTTAAAATTCTGGTACACTAGTTTATTTTACTCAATCCAAAGTGTCGAAAACCACATTTTAATTGAATTCCTTTGTGTCCTTGTTATATGAACTGAATGAAAAAAACTTAAACTTAGTTATAATTTATTATCTAGCAATTGGGATTATATATGACAACTATTTATAAATAAAAAAACAATTATCTGATTTCTTGCACTTGTATACTTTGTTGCTAAAACATTGATTCATTACAAATTTTATACTACCTCATGTGTCTATCATTTTTTTTACTTAGATTACAACATGAATACAAGAAAGACTTTGCATCTGCTGAGGAAATGATGAACTTTTTAAAAATACAACACAGGAGTTCAATTATACCGAAATTTTCATTAAATAAGAAATACGTATAATAATAACACAAGGAGTGCAAAGCATTTTACGTCAATATCTAGGCTGTCGCACAATTAATCTTCAATCGAAAATTATAAAACACAAACCAATCTTTCGGGAAGGGACCATTCTTTATGGCTCTTAATGCATATGATTTCAAACGCACGTATTTCAGCAGCAGCAGCAGCAGTGACATTTCTCCACAACTTCGCCCAAATATCCGTTGTCAGCGACGCCATGACGTGACGTCACATTTACACAAAAAGGAACAAAACTGCCTAAAATGCTAATCTACATGATTGAGGTCATATGCGAAGAGAAACCAGAGACAAGTTAGTAGACATTCAAGAAATTTAAAACGGGGAGGTACAAGTACTTGTAATCGTATCTAAACGTGATATCGTTATCTCTAGTTAATTGTGTATGATTGGGTTTTTTTTCCTTTTGGGTAAATGGACCGCCCGTGACGTCATGTCATGGCGTCGCGGACAACGGTTTCACTACTTGTGTTATTACTATAGGTATTGCCTATCTTTTTTATTTACCGAAAATTTCGGCAAAATTGATAGGTACGCGAACTCCTGTGAATACAATGACGATTTAGTTCTGTATTTATGTCTTTGCTAATTGCTTTCTGAAATCGAGAATAATGTCTGCTATGTTTAAAGAGAAGTCAAATTTGGGTACTTGGTTCCCAATTATTTTTTTTAAAGAAACTTAGAATAAAACATGATTTATCATGATTGTTTTCAAACATGTATTAGAAGTTTGGGGAGAATATTGGTAAATAGTTATCCCCTTGCAAAAGAGTGGCTTGGAGAGTGTCATTTATTGAATTTTTACAGAACATTGATATGTTCATAGGTTTCAATCCTCGCTTCTAAGATGATGAGAAAAATGTTTTTTTTTCAAAGTAAATTTGAAAAAAAAAGACCAAGGTCATTGACAGGTCATTTAATTTAAAGCTGCTTAATGGCTGAAAGAAAGATCATGATGACCAATAGTTGAAACATTAAATACAGTAGAATTCTGTTATAAGATATAGAAGTTGTTGGGAGTCTCCAAATTTTGCTTCCTTTAATTGATATTCAATTTCATTAGGATGTACATGTACAAATATTTCAGAAAAACAAATAAACTGAATATTATAAACTCTCAGAAATTCAGGTACTTTGAACATGTTGAAGGAGGAGAATGTGCTTAATTTCGCGGAAATGGATTTTACACTAAAAAATGGTGTGGAGAAAAAAATTTATACGGTAAATAAAAAAAATATTAGCGCAACGTAATATTAGATATGATGAGGTACATATGAAGAAAATATTTAATGTCACACGTATTTGAAATTATTCCTTTTACGGAAAAATGAGGCACTTTTAAGCTCACCTCTACGAAGTAAAGATGAGCTTATGCGATACCCCCGGCGTTGGCGTTCCGGACCAAGTTTCAGGAGCAGGTTCATTCCAAAGTAACTATAAGCCCTACCTGGACCAGACTCCCAATGAACTATATAAAACCTACTTAAACAGAACTTACATGAATATTGTTATCAGGATGCATACTAACTATAAAGAAAATATAATGTGAGATTGCAATTTTGCAATTAAAATGATAACATTCGTCGAAATGAGTTTCGTATAATCAATAAGGATAAACTTAATTCAAATGAATGTTTATTTTTATAGGTCTATATATCCATAGATCCTAAATCAATGAGTTTGATTTTTTAGCAATATTAGATGCTTTTTTTTCTCTCAAGACCAAGTAGAAAATTAAATTCAATTCCATGTAATCTTAAGAATGATCTAAGGTCTACTACGTATTAAAATATTGAGGTTGGGAAATATATCTACATATTGTAAATCAACTTTTAAATACCCCGGTACCAGAATTTGCTACAATTTCAATTGTTTTAAATAACAGTCTATTATCATATTTGTTGCCCATTTCTTTAATATTTAAATGCAAAAAGAAGATTCAAAATGCAATATATTTTTTTAAAATGGGAAAAACTTATCTATATAGTTCATATACCTTTTTTGCTTATTTTCGTCCCCTAATACCAATTTCCTGGAGTTAAATTGTTATTTCCCTTTGTTGGAATTCGATTCCTCATACTATTGGGGGGGGGGGGGGGGTGACAGGGCTGTATCAAAGAAGAAAGAAGACACGTTGGAGCATATTTTATTAACCCATTGATTTGTTGTGGGACATCATTGCACTATGGAAATAGGAAAACGTATTTTAAATGGTTGAATACACGAAAGAAAAAACATCCTAGATTGAATAAGAAGATAGTCCTTGTGCTAAGGCATTTCATACTGGTGTGAAGAAATAGAAGTTGCGAAAATCTTCAGTCAGTTAGTATAAGCCTATACTTTAAAACATAGTGATGACGTTTTTTGTTTACTGGAGAGACAGCAAACTGGGTATGAATGCGAATAGAAGGCTAGGTACATCCTAAAGCAAGCAAGGACAAAGCAGGAAGAACTACGTACGCTAACTTTTGATCCCCGCCTACATTTTACACCTATTTAATTCAATATTAATGACAATTTGGCCATAAAATCTTTGTTGAATGAAAAGATCTGTTCAATTATAATTGATTAAAAATTTTGATCCCAGTGTAAAATAGTTAATTATCCCTTATTCTACCTCTTTAAAAAAGGTGGGTAGACGATATTTTCCGTTGAAACCGGGCTTTACACCATCACCGTATTTTAAAATATTTCTGAATGTGAATAAATGTTCTTACCTCTTTTCTTATGTTTTAAGCTACGGAAGCGTAAACGGCTCTACACTTGTTGTGTTATAACTTTGTATATTGTCTTATATTTTATCGACTAATCAACATATAAAGTGATATTACTCTTTATTTATACACATATTTTAAATTGTATTAAGATTTTTTAACATAATTGAAGGCAACTTCTTTTGTTCAATAGATTTTTTGCTTTGATTTTTTTCTCGACTGAAATATTATATTAATTTTCAAATATCGATCGAAACAAGATATTTAATCATGTCAATATAGTATTGTCGATATGAAGAAATAAATATGTAGTTATATCGATGTAGATATATGAATATTTTCGATAAAGAAGTCAGAAAAATTTGTTTTTGAATTAACTTTTCGGGGGCGGGAATTGTAATGAACCTTCACTT
>PRKT01000044.1:1050153-1078482 GCA_003671525.1 Saccostrea glomerata
AACCCCCTCTTGATCCGCGCATGAAGAATGTTCTATATGATCAGGAACATTACTACAAATGAAATGTTCGGAACAAATTGAATGGTTGAATTTTAATTTTTCTCACATCAGGAAGTGCTATTAAGATTTTGTGAAATAATCGAAACTTATATAAAAAGTTCTTTTGTTCAACTTACAAAAAAATGGTATGTAAAGGATTTGGAAGAGAAAAAACTTTTTATTAAAGGAGCATGGACACAGATTTGAAGTTAATATTTTCTGCATAATATTACGACTGATATATTTTAATAGCATTTCACACAAAAATATATTAAAAATCTTATTTCATCTAAAAGTTATTAAAACTTTAAGATTTTAGACTGGTTTGATTGTTACATCTTTGCACTTTCACAAATTTTAATTTTATTCTTAATACTTAGGAAAAGTATATTCTGAAAATTTTATGTAATGTTCCTTAGAGTTTACACCATATTATCTGTAAATTTTTGTTGAATTTGCCGACGTAGTTTTAATGCTATATATATTACCGTAAATATTTAAGTAGTTTTTATGCCCCCGTAAACGAAATTTGAGGGGTAAATAGTTTTTGTCGTTTTCGTCCGTCTGTCTTTCTATCTCTCTGTCTGTTTTTCTGTCTGTCTCTCTGTTTGTCCGCAAAAACTTTAGCCTTAATCATAACTTTTGATGTAGCGAGCTATGAGTTTCATATTTCACATATGTATTCCTTGTGACAAAACCTTTCTTTGGGTACCACCAAATTTGACCTTTTGACCTTAGACTTTGATCCACTTTTACACAAAAATTCCAAACTTTTAATTGACCATATCTTTTGAACAGTAGAAACCAGGACAAATATACTTCATATATGTATTTTAGTTGGAAAGACCTTTTCATTGGATACCAGCTACCTTGACCTTTTGACGTTGACCTTGGAGATTTTCGTACTTATGAAAAAACTTCATCCTTGGCCATAACTAATTAACAGTAAGGGATAGGGCTTTCATACTTCACATATGTAATACTTGTGAGAAGACCCTTCATTGAATACCCAGAACTTTGACACTTTGATCTTGACCTTGGAGTTTGACTTACTTTAAAATTAAAGCAAAGCTTGACGAGAACTTTTAAAGGGTTAGGGCTTGTGCTTTCATACTTTACATATTCAATTCTTGTGACAAGACCTTTCATTTGATAGCAAGACCTTCGACCCTATGACCTTGACCTTGGAGTTTGACCTACTTATTAAGTTTTTTAACCTTGGCCATAACTTCTGAACGTTTAGGACTTTGGCTTTTATACTTTACATACGTAATCCTTGTGGCAAGACTTTTCATTAGATACCAATTACTTTGACTTTGAACATTTTCGTACTTATGAAAAAACTTTAACCTTGGCCATAACTTTTGAACGCTAAGGGCTAGTGATCTCGTACTATACATATGTAATCCTTGTGAAAAGACCCTTCATTGGATACCAAGATTTCCAAACTGATGAAACATTTTTACCCTGACCTGATTTCATATATCAGAGCTGTGTTTCCAGTTAGTTTGCATTTAAGAAAAGTTTAATATTCTCTAATTTGTTGCCATACGGGGGCATCAGTGTTTCACAAACACATCTTGTTAGTACTAGTTATACGCTTCACTATTAAAATTTATGGAAAATTTACGTTTCAAGCCAATCTTGCGGAAAGAGTTTCTTTTAAAAAGGTTGGATAACTTTAAAAAAAAATAGACTAATAAGTTGTAATGAGTTCTTTGGAATTTTGTATGGCTGAGATAAAAGAACAAATTGTAAACTTAACAAAAAAAAAATTTATTTAAGAAAATAAACAAAAAAAATAATGATAATATTCTCTCTCCCTCCCTTCACACCACACTCAAACTAGAAATGAAATGAAACAGAAATAAGTTTAACAAATATCTGATACAATATAAATAACTTTAAATCAACAGTCTTTTTGTTCAATTCACGTATCAGATATAAAGATTAACAAATAGCTGTTCTTTATTAGAATTAGAAAAAGTTCACTTTAATAAATAAACTGTATGATAGTTTTTGGAATTTCCTTTCTCAAATTTAATTTAGAAACACAATCACTGAAATTCACTATTCACGACACTAGTCACGCTGAAGGACTCCCGCCACCACGTGCTGACTGATCCACCCCTATAAACACACATACGGACAATCGCCTATAGATGATTCACCACGTTAGTTGGAGGCCCGGACTCGCTGGTCTCACCCTCCGGCTTGGAAAGAACGTCCTAGGTCCTTAAAACCATACACCCTCAGCACCTGCATGACCATCCATACTGTCACTTCACACCACGTATAGGTATCTTATAGGTAGTCGTCGAGGAATTACACCAAACACTCCTCACACCTTCTACACTGTACGCACTGAAAATATCACACGTTTAACTAACCCCAAAGTAACTTTACACAGAGAAAAACCCAAACAAAACAGTGAAAACTGACCAAACAAAACAAATACGCTTACCGGCTAGTGAGATAGGGAAAACCTGAAAAATATGCCAGTCCAAATAAGCCTTCCTTATTCTAATGGCTACCAGTCAAACAGTCCCTATAAACTGTAGAATTCGCCACACCCTAAGAACGTATAGGACGAGTATAAATGTGGCATTCGGCTGGTGTTGCTACCACTCCCTTATCTGACCACTCTGGCTTAACCGGTCACTTTTATACTCACGCCTCACGCTAAAAATAACTTACACACTACACCCTTCTATGGAAACCCACTACCGTCAAAACATAGTCAACAAATAATAATAAACAGAAACTAAACAACCATGCATTCACACAAAACTAAACAATAATTAAATCAACTTTATTACATAAGTCAAAAAATATAAGAAAATCAATGTCTTCTTGCTAGATTTTTTGTTAAATAAATAATTTCACAGTTTGAGGTTATATTGTCAAAATGTTGCGTTTATGACGTAATTGATCTCCACAACGTCATATGTTGAACCACAGGATTTCGCGTACATATCAATTTTGCCGAAATTTTCGGTAAATTAAAAAGATACGTATTACCTATAATAATAACACAAGGAGTGCAATCGTTGTCCGCGACGCCATGACGTGACGTCACAGGCGGTCCATTTACCCAAAAGGAACAAAAGAAAAAAAAGCAATCATACACAATTAACTAGAGATAACGATATTACGTTTAGATACGAGTACAAGTACTTGTATCTCCCCGTTTTAAATTTTCTTGAATGTCTACTAATTTGTCTCTGGTTTTTTTTTTCGCAAATGACCTCAATCATCTAGATTAGCATTTCAGGTAGTTTTGTTCCTTTTTGGGTAAATGGACGCGCCCGTGACGTCACGTCATGGCGTCGCGGACAACGGATATTTGGGAGAAGTTGTGGAAAAATGTCACCGCTGCTGCTGTAAAACATGCGTTTAAAATCATATGCATTAAGAGCCATAAAGAATGGTCCCTTCCAAAAAGATTGGTTTGTGTTTTATAATTTTAGATTGAATATTAATTGTGCGACAGCCTTGATATTAAGCGAGGGGTTCCCAGGTGACCTAAAATGCGTTGCACTCCTTGTGTTATTATTATAGGTATAACGTATTTTTTAATTTACTGAAAATTTCGGCAAAATTGATAGGTACGCGAACTCCTGTGATTGAACGTAATCACGTTAAAAGTATGTCAGGTATGAAAATTTTGATATTTGGAATATGCAAGATCTAAACGGTGAAATAGATGCAAAATGTACAATTTTATTCATTATTAAACATATTGCAGAGACATATTATGATGACCGGCAACTTATTCACACATGTGTATATTGTGTAAGTCATATTCTGCCCACAAAGTCAGAATGAACTGTATAAACATTCGTCGCGCATGAGAACTAGCATGGAGCTGCAACACCGCGAATAATATTAGTTCCTGTATTTTTTAAGGATATTCATGTTCAGTAAGATTTCAAGCATAATGCATGAATTTGATCACTTTATTCCGCTGGAAAAAGGTAATTAAAGAAAAAAAAAACAACCCAATGAGGAAATTTGTTCGGGGTTGGGGGTTAGGTGGGTGCTAGTAATAACTCTCAAAAATTGTTAATTTTGAATTCTCTCAATCAAAGTTATATATATGCAAAATGTAAACACTTCGACTTCTAAATTAAATTCACAAAGTGATTTTGTTATATGAAAATAGATACTTGTAAATTGTTCACAGTGTTATATAGGTTTTATAGTCAGGGTGTTTGTATAAATTTATTAGCTCACCCGAGCGAAGGTTCAAGGGAGCTTTTCTGATCAAAAAGAACTATATGCGGTATATTGCATACATTTGCCCCCACAAAAGTCAAATTATGAAAACTTCCTGAAATGTGCTGAATTCAATAAATTGTATGAGAAATATAAATCAACAGAAAATATTATAGTTTCAAAGCAGTGTATTCACAATTTTTGTTTTTATGACGTCACAAACCAGTCCGATTTTATATCCTTTTACAGAAAAAGGACCAAATGGACAAAATTTCAACAATTTTAGCTTTAAAATTTAAAGAGCGCAAGTTTGTTCAGGAACAATATTCACATATTTCATTGATATTATCATTCTACACATTATATCAAAATATTGATCCTGAACACACATGCGCTCGGTGATTTTTACTCAAAATATCAACGAAATATGTACATTTTTCTGTAAAATTCATAAAATACTGAAATTTACGTCATGTTTGTGACGTCATTTCGTACATATGACGTCATTACTTGTGAAAATATTCAGTGCTTTGAAGTTAGCACATACTCCCCTGTTTAAGAACTTAATTAGATATATCTCCATCAAAGTTTGATTTTGGGGGGCAAATATTGGTTAATACCGAATATACGTCTTTGTCCGTTGTCTGTTGTTGTTATCGTTGTTGCTGCCGTAGTCGTTGTTAACTTTTCACATTTTCATCTCCTTCTTAAGAAGTCGCTTTCGTGGCACAGTGTTTTGAGCGTCCGCTCTAGAGTCGCAAAGTAAAAGTCAATCCGGTCCTTTGGATGAGACCGTAAAAACCAAGGTCCCGTGTCGCAATAGATGCTGGCACAAAAAAGATCCGTCAATTCTCAAGTGTATTCTTTTTTTTTTTGGCTAAATGACGGGTTTTCACGACCCCAGTGAATTCGTTATAAAGACTAACTCGGCAAGACTTTTCTTCATGTCGCTAACAAGAAATTTAATGTTTATAATTCGACTTATTTCAATGTGGATAAAAGTCGATGGTTCGTACAGCATATTTACCATTAACATGTTCCTACCTTGCTAAACAAACAGGATTGTGGTAACGTATTCGACAACTGAAGCCGTCAGGAACTACTGTACGTGAACTAAAAAAAGTGGGTTTCATATTTCAGCGGCTTTGGCAAGGACAGGAACGCGCTAATTCATGAAAACCACTAAAAAATCATTTACTTATATAAAACAAGGCAGAATTTACATTCATATTGCTTTTAAGACTTTTCTATTCTAAAAACCTCCCCTATTTTTGTAAGAATATTCCCTCAAATGTTGAGCGATCAGATTTTGGAATGCAGTTCGAAATTTGCAATACAAAATTGAGCTACATTCTAGAACACGGATTGCAATTCAATTTATCATAATTCATGGGGATTGAAATTTCAGAAATTTCCAGAGTAAGGCACTAGTCGTCAGTTACCACTTCTGTTAAAATGTTCTTGTGGGGATCCGGGTTAGAATAGGTCCTCAGTACCCCTTGCTTGTCGTAAAAGGCGACTAAATGAGGTGGTCCTTCGGATAAGACCGTATAAACCGAGGCCCCGTGTCTCAGCAGGTGTGGCACGATAAAGATCCCTCCCTGCTCAAAGGCCGTAAGTGCCGAGCATAGGCCTAAATTTGCAGCCCTTCATCGGCAATGGTGACGTCTCCATATCAGTGAAATATTCTGGAGAGGGACGTTAAACAGTATGCAATCAATCAATCAATCTGTAAAAATGGAGATGTTCCTCTTCATGTTTCTACATATAGTTCTCCAGTTTATTAGGCCTACTTTATGAAAAAAAATTGCATGGCACATCGAAGTCGCCTGCACCGTGGTCTGACATTTGAGTGTGGGGTACAAATGGTCAATTACCACATTTGTAAAAAAAATGGTAGTTAAACCATCCCTAGTGTTCGAGATATAGCCCTCCAGTTCTTCGGTGTAGTACATAACAATATATGAATAAATACATCGGGCTCCGAGATTTCGAAGTCCTCTGCGCTGGGGTCTGAATTTCTAAGGGTCAGGGAACTAGTGGTCATTTACCACTTTTTTGAAAAATGGTAATGGTGCACCGTGTACCATGTCTAGTTTCTTAGATATAGCCCTCCAGTTTTAAGGCCTATAACACGTCACCACTTACCGCCAGAGGGCCTCAAATTTGAGATCTATACTAGACACTAAGAGCAATTGAGCATGAAGGGTTCTTTTTCGTGCCAGCACGTACTAGTATTTCGACACGGGATCACGGCGACAGCAAATTCTTCCTCCTCCTAGGCACCTATTTCCACTTCTTGAGTTTTAAGAAAATCTTTGAAAAAAATAATTAAAAAGTATTCGTCGTTTATGAAAATAATTGAAAATTCTAATTTTATGTCCAAAAATGTTGGTCCAAGATTTGATGCACAGGAAATTATACTAAAGCAGGTCCTTACAGTATTGATTAATTTACTGGGAGGGGGTGGGGTGGGGTTTGTCCTGTTTACATGTTTACAATTTATTCTGTTTATCTTTCTGTCTGTTACCAACTTTAACCTTCGCCATAACTTTTGGACCATGAGAGATAAAGACTTCATATTTAGTATGCATAGTCCACAAATTAAGCTTTTTTCAAATGACAATAAGATCAGTTACATAGTAACTTTGACCTAGCTAAAATAGCTTTTTCGAACCTACTTAAAACTTTTGAACTATAGAAGATAGAGACTTCATATTTGGTATGTGTTTTCATTTGATTAGGTTCTTTCAAATAATACCAAGATCAATGACATTGTGACCTTGACTGTGACCTATATGCTAAAATTAACATTCGAAACTTCACCATAACTTTTGAACCATAACTGTAACCTATATGCTAAAAATAATCTATTTGAACCTTTTCCATAGCTTTTGAAACCTAAGAGATAGAGACTTCATATTTGGGATGCATGCTCCACTAATTAAGTTTTTTCAAATATCACCAAGGTCAATGGCCTTATGACATTTACTGTGACCTCTATGCTATAAATAAATAAATAAATAGTAACTTTTCTTTTGAAAATCCTTTACCTGTTTTGAATACAACAGTAATTTGAATAAAGGGGATAGTGAATCAGCAGTTTTATAGTAAACTATTTGAAATAAAATGAACCCCACGTAAAGAAATAATAGAATTTTATTTACCTTTATGTTGTTTTACGCAGCAGTGAAGCATAAATTTCTGCATAACATAAAGAAAAATCAAACCCTTGTCATTTTTATTTCTTTAAGGATTAGAAATAGTAAGGATTGTTCTTTAAACTGTTTATTTAATTTCATGTCGTAAGTAATAACATACAAAACATGTAAAAGGCAATCTTAATATTTAGTAACCGTAGTCGTCCTTTTTTCTACGGGGTCATAATTCCGCGGAACTCTATTCCTGTTCAATCCGCTGGTAGAAAACAAAGATATAACAAAGTAGGTTTCGTGTTTACTGCATCAAAACTCTTGCGAAAAAATATATCCTGAAAATTTAATATCATGTTCCTTAGAATTAAAATCATATTATCTGAAATTTTTGTTGAATTTGCCTACGTAGTTTTAATGCTATATTATTGAAAACGCGGTATAGTTTTAGTACTGTTTTACGCTTCACTATTAAAATATATGAAATATTGCTTTTTAAAGCCAAGTTGGCGGAAAGAGTTTCTTTTAAAAAGGTTGGTTAACTTTTTAAAAAGGTAGACTAATAAGACAAGAATATCAAAATGTCAAGGTGTGGTAAAATCAAAACTATTGATATATTTAAAAAAAATCAATGTCTTCTCGCTAGATTTTTTGTTAAATAATTTCAAAGCTTGCTGTTAGATTGCTAAATGTTGCGTTTGTGGCCTTATTTATCTTCACAACGTCATATGTTGAAAGTAATCACGTTAAAAGCACGTTAGGTATATATATTTTTACATTTGGAATATGCAAGATCTTAAAGGTGACATAGATTCAAAATATAAATTTATTCATCATTTAATCTATTCCGGTGACATACTATGATGACCAGCAACTTATTTACACTTATATTGTGTAAGTCATAATCAGAATGAACTGTATAAACATCCGTCGCGCATGAGAGCAAGCATGAAGCGGCAAAACCGCGAATGATATTAGTTCCTGTGTTTTTAGGATGTTCATGTTCAGTATGATTTTAAGCATAACACAGGAATTTGATCACTTCATTACGGCGAAAACGGTAAGAAAAAGCATCCCAAATGAGATTATTTGTTTGGGTGGGGGTGAGGTGAGGGCGGGCAATGTTCTTTCTTTATTAGTCGCAAGCTAATATATAACCCTAACTCTCAAATATTTGTTAATTTTGAATACTCTTAATCAAAGTTCTATACATGTATATGAAAAATGTAATACACTTCCACATACTGTAAACCAACTTTTATTCGCGACGACATTATTTCCCGAATTACCAAGAATAAACAAGTTCGCGACGATTAATTTTCGCGATCACGCCTATTTCGGTTCTCTTGTTAATAGACAAATAGACTATAATGACCAGTTTGCGGCGAGAAATATTCGCGATGACGAGACTCTCGCGAACTTCGCGAAAATTTCTCGCACGCGAATAAAAGTTGGTTTACAGTAACTTATATTAATGCACATAGAGGCTTTGTTTTATGAAAAATTGTTACTTGTAAATTATTCACAGAGTTATATAGGTTTTATAGTCTTTGTTAACACCTTCGTTTCCTGCAACTGAAACTGTGAGAATATGGCCTATATACAGTCTCTGAAACGTTCTACTTTCCCATTTTTCCATTCGCTCACAGTTCGTTCATCGTGCGTTCACCGTTTGCTCTCTGTTCATAGATGTGCGTTCACCATTCACCGTGCGCTTGCGTTCACCGTTCGTCTACCTTGCGTTTACCCTGCGTTTAGCAATCACTTATCGTTCAGTCTTTATTGTCATTCGGAACTCCGAATTGAAAGGACTTATTTTTTTGATGGTAGGGATTTACACGTTTTTATATATTTAATAATTAAGATATCGTAATTGAAGAATTATTATTTCATCGCAAAAAATATCTACAATATTTTTACTATTACAACTTAGCTGTTTCTTTATTAATAAAATTTCTGTGGAAAATAAATGAATAAACCTAAAAATATGTAAAATGATGCTAAAAATTAAATTTTAATTAGGGCAATGTACAAATACTTCAAGCACAACATCATTTTGTTGTTATGTAAAAGACGACAAATCGGTAATGGAAAGATAATATTCCAAGTCTTTTAATTTACCAATGGCAGCAAGTATACAAAAAAATTCTAACACGTATTTAAAAAAAAAGATTTCACTGTGCACTGCATGCTCACAAAATAATTAATGTTATTCACTTATATTCAATTTTGAAAGAACAAAAAGGGAGAATATTATAAATTAATACTTAATGATGCTGAAATGGTACTCATTTCAACAGTTATTCCTGAAAAATAATAAATGAGTTCTTAAAAACAGTAAATGCATTAAAAATGGAGTCACTAATCAGTGGAAGATTTCTAGAAGTGTTTTTGTAGGATTTAAATGATATTCAATATATTAGTATTGGTATGTTTTAGTATGTTTTAAAGAATTTTCAGAAAGGTCTTTGTCCACATTGCAAATTTGAGAAATCATAATAAGGCAATTATATTCAGTCCCTGAAACGTTCTACTTTCCCACCTGAACTTTGAACAAACTCTGAACGAACGGTGAGCGAACGCAGAGCGAACAGTGAGTGAATAATGTGCGAACGATGTGCAAACGCTGAACGCAACTTGGTGAACGATGTGTGAACGGTGAGTGAACGTAAGACGCGAGCGCAAAGTGAACGGTGAACGCAAAATGAACGATTTATTCGGAATGCCTCCGATCTTGTCCGTGCATTGAAATTTTTCTATTAATCTATTCTAATTTCAGGTGCTAAAATATAAATAATAAAACAATAGATAAATACATGAAAAATAAATACAATTTTTTTTTTCTGCACATACGTATGGTATTTTTAATCGATATTTTAATAACACAATTTTTATGCCGTAAATCATGTGTAATTAAAACCGAACGCGTGTAGTATAAATATAAAATTAATTTCTTACTTATATAGTAGATATGCTTATTCTTTTAACTAATGAAAAATGTGGACTCAAGAAGATGAAACTACTTCTTAAGGTCAAGATCTAGTAAATAACTTTAGACTAAATTTTGGTGCTAGATCCATTATGACGTCATAATCAATTTCAACTTTCTTTTTCCCGTACTTTACAGCTTCAGCAAAATTATGTAGACAATAGAGTATTTTTATGACATTCAATTTGAAATCATATGAAAATTAAACCGGATACCTATATTAAATTTGATATTGATTTAAAGAAGAGGCTATGAACATATTAATTACCGTTTTCTGAGAGACTGTAGACAATCTGGATACATTTCTTTTGTCGAATATGAAAAAAACTCCCATATTCATGACTGGTTTTCTTAATTTTTCATTGAAAATGACAGTTTAAAATACAGTTTTTCATCTTGTTTACCTACAAACTATGACCCGAAACAGCTTATTTGACCAAGCTAAAGTTGTAAAGCATCAATAAAGGAATTTATTTCTCAAATTTGATAAATCTGTATGCACTTTTCATTTACTAGATCTTGACCTTAAAGAATGAAATAATTACGATATGCCACTGCTGTAACAACCATATTTCCGTGTCAAGGCGATTCTGTGTGAAATAACGGATTTTTTTATTTACAAATGTCTGTTCACGTATTGTATAAATAAACTCGTATTTAAAAATTTTAATGCAAATATTATTTATGTGTCATTTTTAATTTAACGATGATTATTTTAGCAAAGTTATTCAGCTATCTGTATACATTTCCCGGCCGTGATTATACTCGGACAAAATGACGAAAAGAGGCATTCAAATTATTTGTTATATATTAGATTTTCAAAACTAAATAAGTTATATGTCATAGTTTTTATTAAACAAACAAATGTACGAGAGCGAGAGAGAGAGAGAGAGAGAGAGAGAGAGAGAGAGAGAGAGAGAGAGAGAGATATGACCCCCTCAATTCTCAGATTTCTGTTGTATCAAATAAAAATTGTTATGAAGTTTTCTAAATATTCCAGGCAGTAAAAGTAATTATTTTTTAAAGATTAACAAATCCAGTTGACCGTAATCATCGGCTTTCATTTTTCTTCTTGGAAATACTAAGTGACTCTTTGCATTCGGCATTATCGGTGAAACGAGATTTCAACACTTCCACTGAGTCAAACGGTTTTGATTGACAGGACAAGCACATGGATTTCGTGTGAACTTGGTTGTTACAACCGTGGTACAGTGTAATTAGTGAAACAGTGAAACAACCCAAACAATATTAGCTGTGCATCACACAAGCATAGGCGGAAACTAGAGCCGAGCTCGTTGCAAAGCAACGAGTAGGTCTTCCGTTGGAGCTGTGGACAGGAAGTACCGACCTTGGGTCAAGGTCACTGCACTTTCTTATGTAAACAACCTTTTCTTCTCATCGTGAGCCTCCAGCGAATCTTAATTACAAGGTTATGCTTAAACATTTTTTCTCTCTCAGTGACCTTGATTTGCCAGACCTTTGATCAGGTTGACATGACACAATATCCAATCATAAGTAATCTATGTTTCAAGTTAGAGCCTCCAATTAATTTCACTTACTAGTTCATAGCCTGGAAAAGAACGGATTTCTTCTGTCAATGACCTTGATTTTAATAGAATAACCTTGGCTCTTTGTCAAGACAAACCCTCAATCTGAAACAACTTTTAGAAATTCATAACTCTGACAGGTGTTTTACAACTTTTCTGTCATTGGCCCTGAATTTGTTAAAATGACCTTATTCTAAGTCATCTGAAAACCGGCGGACTATAAGCAATTTGTATAAAGTATGTCGAACTTAAAGAAATAGAGTCAAAATCGTAAAAAAAACTTTTTATCACAAGCAATCTCTTTATCAAGTATGAGCTTACAGATATTCTCGATTACATATAAATGAATGCAACAAAACATTAATTCTTTCTCCAGTGATCTTGAATTTCCCGTAATATTGCCTTGAATAAGTACAATGACACATCCTAGGATCATTTGAAATCTTTGTATCGAGTACAAGCTTCTGGTTTCTTTATGTTATAGCCTGGCCTTCTGGGAAAAACTTTCAGGGACAGACAGACATATGGACAGTTAAACAGACCGTTTCATTCCCGTCCCATCCACACTACCCCCCAAATACACAATCACTTTGCAAAGGAAAACTCTAGTTATGATTTGAAAAAAAAGTAATCTTTTTTATATCAGGAAGCTTTCATAAATATGGTTTCTCATACTTGCCCTGAAGTTCGTAAGAATACTATTTCAAAACGGCCCCTTCTTTTTTAAACTGACCGTTTTCTTCATTGTTTTCATTTTATATCCCCCAAGGTTGCCCGCATAGGGCAGTGATTAGAGAGACTGCTCTAGAGTCGCGAGGTAAGGATCAGCTCCTTAGGTCGTGGTTTCGAATCCCACTGTGGGACGTGTCGCTTAAGGTGCTGGCACAAAAAAAAAGATCCCTCCCTGCTCGAAGGCCCAAAGTGCCGATTATAAGACAATTAATGTTTAACTATGGTGCCGGTTATGATTTTAACAGTTTAAATTAGGAAATAAAAGTGTGTAATTACATGATAAATTTCTGATATTCAGTACATGTAGCTGTGCAGATTGTTATAAGTTCTTAAATTTTTGATTCCGTACATACGATGCGGGTTTATTACTACTTACATTTTCATTGTATAACCTGCTACTGATATTTTTAAAATCACGGAACAAAATTAAAATGTTAGCACACTATACTAGTCATTTACAGGTTTTAAATAAATTATTACACAAATTAAATTCATTGCTTTAAAATCTTGAATTATTTTTTCAACTTGATTATTCAACCTGTAATAAAAATGGGCATTATGCAAGTACAGAAGTCACTTATGAAGTTTAAAGGTGCGGAGATACTTATCGATGTTAAGTCCATTTCATTGAGTATAATTCTAATTAGATACTTATAATTCGGAAGATTTTCTTTAAAAGTTTAAAACTGAAATAGCCATGGTAAAAATCTGTGATGAAAAAAAAATGTGTTTAAGAAAATTGTGTTGAAAACAGATTTATTTGTGTGTTAAAAGCGCAAATTAAGCTTGTGCATTTAAATCAATATTGGTTGAAGTTAAGTAACCGCAGATCACCAGTTCTTACGCTATGAATCGTCAAAATAAAAAGTAAAATTACACATTGAACTAACAAACTATCAAAATTGAAGATTGATTAATGTACATATAAAATAAATACCCCGGCGTTTTGTTCTAAAGTCTAACCTAAGATATTTTAAAATATTTTTGAAAGATTCGATTTACTTACAGAAAATAATGTTTTCCGTAAGTTTGTTAAATTAGATTCAACATTCGACCACGCTGTGTAAATTAATGTCAACAAGCGATGGAAGGAATGATTGGTCGCGTAATTGTAAACAAACACAAAGCCTAGATAACTGTTTTAGACTAACATGTATCACGATAAAATTTAAAACAAAGATAAGCCAACATATTAATCTCAAATATCCGACAATAATAATTTTCCATTAATTGTAAAATAGTTTTAGTACACCAATTATTTTGTCTATGACTACGGGGTCAATGGTTCGCCGCGGTGTGTCGCTTTAGATTTTCGTGGACACTTGTAATCGTAAGATTACGCAATGGTACACACGCTTAAAATCTGGGTTCCAGGTATAAGAAAAGATACTAGCTCGTGCTTTTTCTACAAATCTTTCTCTTGGAAAGATCTTGATTAATCATGTTAATAAAATGAAAATGATGCCATTGAATACTCTTAACGGGAACCAAAGAACACGGTTAAAACCTTATTTAAAAAAAAAGATATGATACAGCGTTGTAAAATATTTATTACTTACAGCAAGTTTACTGCAATTCTACGCATAGAGACTAAAGAGTTTTCCTTCAATAGCAAGATGAGAACTGTCTAGCTTTCTTTCCTATAATACGTAAGACTCGAACAAAAATAATATTTTCAAAGGACAGAGATAGTATTTAGGAACAATTTAATATATTTAAAAAAATGAATTTAACCATTCTGTGTTTTTATTTGTGTATAGTATTAAGGAAAAATTTAATATATTTAAAAAAAAAATGAATTTAACCATTCTGTGTTTTTATTTGTGTATAACTCTGGGTCGCTGGATTACCCGCCGATTGATTCCCGGTGACCGACTTTGTCCCACGTAATCGAGGGAGGCGCGTTATATAATTGTAAACAAACAAGGTAATGTAAAGGCGTGCGCTTAGTAAATAAGCCTGACAATTTGGGAAAAAAAGCACAAACACTTCAAGAACTTTATTCTAAAGAATATTAGCATCCAACGTAGCCATGATTTTTATTTAAAGTAAGTTTGTTTTATATACACACATGAGAAGCTCTCGTTTACGAGCTGAGCGAAAAGAATAACCTGTACATATATAGGTCATGCATCTAGCTCATTTTAAACAAGACTAGAACAAAATAACAATTTCATAAGATCAGTAAGATGTTAAAGCACAACTTTATTATCAAAAGTCATTCGAAATATTAATCGTTTTTGAGATATATAGCAAAAACTTTCAAGGGCACTAGATCCCTAATTTTAGGGGCCAGCCCCCTGTTAATGATATCAAACGAAAGCTCTTGCAATAATGCACAACTTTCATTCAATATGTCTAAACAAAATATTTTTAGTTTTCAAGAAAAAAAAGGAAAATATGTGTAAATTTTCACTCTTTTATTCGTTCTAATTTTTGACCCCTATAAAGCGCCATTTTGAATACAGAAATCGAAAAACAAAAACCGATGTGCACAACTTCAATCCTTCTGTTATCTAAAACCAGTAAAATTTCTGCTCCAGCTTTTGTGGTCTCTGAGCCTTTATCCGGAAACGAAAGCCTATAAATTTTCGTTTAAAGGGAAATAACTCAAAACCGGAAGTGACTTTTTGAAATTTTAGTCAGCATTCTAGTAGAGTTTATAAACGTCTATAACCTCTAAAAATTTGAGCGAAATCTCTTGAGAAATGAGTGAGATATGAAGCCTCAAAGTTTCTGTCTAGGAAGTAGAAGAAAAAAAAAAGAATAATAATCTTTACCATCAGAATCAGTAGAAGGTCTTCCGTTGGAAACGGAAGACCTTAATAATGAAAATCTTAGAAAAGCTAATTCAAATTATAATCTCGATCTTATTCAAAGGTATTATGGACGAAAGCCTTATAAATACAGTAAAGGGTGAACAATTTGTGCTAATCATTTTTCGCAGTTTCTAAACAAACACACAATTGTCTTTAGTAAAAAAATTTGACCCACCGTTACATGTATAAGATTTCGTTTGATATCGATTTCCAGGTAATAAATTTCATTTTATTAATGAGAATTTGCATGCATTGTCCGATACTGTACTTGATAAACATAGCAGATTTTTTTTCACAAAAATCGACCATTTCTAAGATAATATGCTAGTAGCTGTATAGGTTTCTTAATACTCAACATAAAAGTACAATGACAAAACACCCTTAAAAATTCCTTAGATGCAGCAATCAGGATGCATAAAATGTGAATCGTACGGTATTATGTCAATTTACAGCTTAAACTATAGTTTGAGTTCAGAAATATTTTACTGACGTCAATATTTATAAATTAAGTCAGGCTTCAATGATGACTGCATTTAACACATAGGTTTTTTTTTAAACTTTTCAGTCTTTTATGTTGCTTTTATATCTTAACTTATTTAGGTTAACTTTAATATTAAAGAGGTTTCCCAATTCGGAAACTCTAACTGAAGATGAATTGATATAAATATGCATGAGAGGCGGAGCTAACATTGTAAGATTGATTTTGTGCACGTGGCTATGTAGTGTTCATTTATTTCGTGGTACTTTTTTCAAACGTTATAGAAAAGGAGATAGGGAAAGTGTTATTGTTAAAACAAAATTATTAATAAAGCCAAATGAAAAAATATCAGAATATTTTAAATCAAAGTATTCATAGTTAAACATCTAATGATATTAACACATGGTCCTAGTTAGGATCTTACATGTTATTTTTCAAATTTATTACGATTCTTAAACGAAAAAAAAAACACCCAGAAATCTACATTTTGAAAATAATAAAGTTAAAGAAAAAAGATGGTTTCTCATTATCGTATTGAGTTCTAGAATTCATGTTAATACCAGATTCGGACTTCAATGCCTCCTTAAAATTTAATAATCTTACTTTAAGTTGACGATTGGATGTATTCTCGTATTTAAAAAAATACATTCGTTTGAGCAATTTATTTAACGCAGTTTTGTTTGTCTCTTTAATTGCAGTGTTCCTTTCCAAACTATTTATTTTTTTAAAAAATGAAAAAAAAAACAATCTCACATACAGCATTTAATCAAAGCTTTACAAAAATATTTAACCCGTAAAAATAAAGATAATGAAACATTACTTCGTTTATGAAGTAAATTATATTAATATTTCTTCCAAAAAAAAATAATGAATGGAGTTAGAATTACATTATATGTATTGATTAAAATTTGCGTTTGCTTTGTTTTTCTACCAAGCCTTCTTTGAAATTAATTTGAATGTCATTTTCAGGTATATTCTCCAGTAGAAATATACATTGAAAGATTTACGCTGTCCATGTGATGTCATTACAAGATTACTGAGACTTAAATTTATCATGTACAATAATTTAAATCACTATCAATATCTATTGAAATGTTTTTGAGAAAGAAAATGCCTGCCAAATGTTGTATTCCTTTCTCACAAGCAAATATTCACGCGTAGAAATCTACGGTACACGGAAAAAATTACGCTTAAGTGACGTCACTATTAGATTTAAGAGAATTTCATGAAAATGCAACGATATTTATGCTTAAATTTTCACCTTTCTCTTAGAAGTTCTGTCTTTTCAATAATCATATTAAAGTGCTTTTATGAAATGTATCATGTTATTTGTGAAATTATTATTAATATTAGATATTTTAATGGAAAGAATTTAAGAGGTAAAACTCTTGCTAAATATTGCATTCTTTTCATGCAGCAAATTTTAAATTAGAATAATCTGACATAAGAAACTTAGAGCATTTTCAATTATAGATTTTATATAAATGTGGTATGACACTAAGTATTATTTCCATATACATCTCATATTTTTAATTTTGCCGCCCGCTTGGCGCAGTGGTTAGGGCGTCTAGAGTCGCGAAGTAAGGAATTGATCTTGCTCACCTGAAGTAGATTCTCAGAAGATTGTGCTTTATATGACGTTTATCATTGGATCAAAGGATGTCTCAACGAGTGATTATGACGTTTATTTCTGATTAAGAAGCGTGCTGTTTCAAAAAATCATTAAGTGTATGTCAAGTGGAAGCACTTTGATTAAGTCCTATATAAACCGCTCTCCCCAATCACAAGTCAAAGACAGCCACGATGCATTTCCTTACGACTGTAAGTGATAGAAAGATTTAATTTACATTCACAATAAATTTATATATCTTTTTAATTTTGTGATTAATATGAATGTGATCTTTATACTTTAGTTGATATTTATATATATTATATGAAACTAAAATGTTTATTTCCAGGTATTCATACTGGCGTGCACCTTATTTCTTAATGTTTCCTGCGTCGAAGAAAAATGCCCAGATCAGGGTTGGTAATAAAAATAAAATGCTATTAAATTAGTCAATTAAATGATATTATAAAAAGTATTTATCAGGATAGGCATTAAAGACTTGCAGATTTTTTACAAAATGCTATGGTGGCATCAAAATGAGGTAGAAGAAGAGAATTTCATGACCGATGTATCAAAGTTCAATATTGTAATTTTTATGGTCCTTAAGAATTGTCGAATATTTATCGTTTGCCAAACTCTTTGTCTAAAATTCTCTGCAAAGGACAAAGAGAATTACATATAAACTCGAAAAGAGGTTGTAGGTCCTTAGATCTGTAATGAGGGTACTTCATATATTGTAAAAACTTTTGATATTTTTTATAACATTATACAAAATTGTTTTTTGATAGAACTAAACAAAAAAGAAAGAAAAAGAACATACTAATTTTGCATTTTAATAATTTATATATTTTTTAATTGAAAAAATTAATATTAATTATTATTTTCAAAATTTAATAGAATTTAAATTAAATCTTTAAAATACATTTCGTTATAGAAACAAAATTTTAAGAAAGCATTATTTTCCATAAATTGAAATGATACAGTGAATTTATGAAGAAAAAAAATATTGATATCTTTTATTTCATATCAATTGTTGGTTTGATTTCAGTTAGAGAATGGTGCAACATTGATAACGAGCTAATTTTTCTTCAATCAATCCAAAGGTCTAACTCATTTCCTTTTAAAGTATATTGTTTCTTGAAGGTTTTGTCCATATATTAAACAAATTATTAACAAATATTAATTTTTATATTTGCAAAAAGTAAAATTTACTGGTATGGCCAATTGTCATTGAATAAAGATACATGCATAAAGCTTTAATTAAGAGAACATGTTTTTTTTGCAACTAAAACAATTTTATTTCTTTAAAGATATTTCAAATCATATCAAATAACGAAGATTAAAAAAGCTTATTTTGATCTTTCAATGCAAAACCATTCATGTTTATAAAGGGAACTTAATGTAATAACCATTAAATAAAATGTGGTGTGAGGACCTTCTTCATTAGCTCCGGAAGTTTGGCTTGAGAAGGAAAAAAAAGATAACAATTACAAAAAAAAAGATATGTTTGCTTAAAGAATTTTATAAAAATGATCTGCTTGTTGTGTTTCCCATTTATTATTTAGACATATTTTCAACACTATAAATAGTTTTTTTATTGAAATAGATGGCGCTCATCAGTATTACTTTGGAACAACAAATCTTTTTTGCTTCGTACAACATCGCCTGGGAAAACGAAGTATACCCACAAGACGAACGTATTTATTCACCCATCGATTCATCGAATACAGGGGATACTATTATGATTTCCAAAGTAGGTGCACATTTGAAATTTCATTGTTTTATTTCTTCTTTATTTTCTGTTTAACAAAGTTACAAGTGATGTTCAAATAGTGCCCTTTCTTGAGTAATCTTATTCTTTTTCTCATTATTATATAGTCAGGGACCTATATACTAACTAGTTTTATCAAAACAACCCTTGATATGATGTTTGTAATATTAAACTTAGTGAAGCTTTTGTAAAAGTAGTATCTGAACGCTGATTATATTTCGTAATTTAAATTGCAAATTAGTTTTAATTCAAATATATACTGTATTTGTAACGAATGTTGTGAGGATTTTTTAAAAACAGAGAAAAACACTAGTTTTTCTATTTTAATTGTAAATTTTGATAAAAATATAGATTATTCAAAATGAATTTCCTTGTGAAAATAAAGTCAATTGCAATGTTGGAATTCTCTTTTATTCCAGTGAATTCGAAAGTATCGATCGCTTAGAGTCGGTTAAGTGGAGATCAATGCTCTGGGGCAAAGGAGGAATCTCCAGCGGGATACAGTGAACTAGGCACCGACTGTATCGAGGGTTGTGCCAAAAATTACAGATGTCAGTTCGGTAACTACAGCCTCTTTTTTAACAACTGTCACCATTTTGCTAACCGCCTGTCAGAAGTTCTGTGTAGAAGAGGCACCACGTGTCCTGATTGGTGCACAGGAAGCTGTGACGATGTGGAATATTATTAACATTTGGGGAAAAAAAGAAAATGCTTAAAGTTCAAAACTTGATGCAATAAGAATAGTGCAAATGAATCTCATATCATATATTTCATTTGAAAATTATATTTATTTTATTTATATTTATTTTTTGTACAAATTGTGAAAATGTGGAATTCGATATTTCAGTTAGCAAATAAAAAGAAGTAAATAAAAATGTATTGTCTTCTTTGTTTCTCAAATTTATTATTCAGATAATTGTAAGGCAATGTCAAAGGGATTTCAATAACTTCTTTCAAAGTCGGCAGCTCGTAAATTACCATTATAAGTTTTCGTTCGATATCAATTTCCAGGTAATAAATTTCATTTTATATATAGGAATTTGCATACATTGTCCTATACGAGGCGCTGTACTTTATAAACAAACCAGATTCTTTCTTTCTTTTTTTTTTCTTTTTTTTTTTTTTTTACAAAATCGAACCATTTCAAAAATTAAGTGTTAATAGTGGTATAGGTTCTTAGAACTCAACAAAAATATACATGTACAAGGACAAAACACCCTTAAAAATCCCTTACTTGCAGCAATCAGGATGTATAAAATTTGAACCGTACGGTATTACGATAATTCACAACACAAACTACAGGTTGAGTTCAGAAATATTTTACTGACGTCAATATTTGCAACCTAAGTCAAACTCCAATGATGACAGCATTTACACGAAACACATTTAAAAAAAACTTTTTAGTCTTTTCTGTTGCTTTTATATCGTTTAGATTAATTCAATATTTAAGAGGTTTCCGTATTCGGAAACTCTAACTGAAGATGAATTGAAATAAATTTGCATGAGAGGTGGAGCTAAGATTGTAAGATTTATTTCGTGTGGACGTGATTATGTACAGTTCATTTATTTCGAACCTTTCGTAAATAGCCTACATACTAATACTTGTTTTATATGTAATAGAAATGGAGATAAGGAAAGCGTTATTGTTAAAACAAAATTATTCATGAGGCCAAATGAAAAAAATATCAGAAGATTTCAAATCAAAATATTCATAATTAAAGATTAAATGAATTTCAACTTATGGTCTAACAGTACCGACCAGACCCAACCTGACACCAAAGCAGTCCCAGAAAGGAGTCCCCGGGACTGCTTTGGGACCGCTCTGGGACTGCTGTGGGACTGCTCTGGGAGTGCTGTGTTTGGGACCGAAATTGGGCTAGTATATTACGATTTTTAACACCCCCCCCCGAAATCTATATTTTCAAAATCATGAAGTTAAAAAAGTTGTCTTTCTTTTTATCGTATTGAGTTGAAGAAATCATGTTAATACCGATTTGGACTTCAATGTCTACTTAAAATTTAATATCCATACTTTAAGTTGACGATTGGATGTATTCTCCAGTGAAAAAATATATATTTATTCGTTTTAGAACTTTATTTATCGGAATTTGTTTTTCTCTTTAATTGCAGTCTTCCTTTCCAAACTTTTTTTAATGGAAAATGGAAAAAAACCAGTCTCACACACGGCATTTGCACAAAGCTTTACAAAATTTTTTATCCAGTTAACATTAAAATTATATTTCATTTCGTTTACGTAGGCTTTTAAACTAATATAGCAAGTTGTAAAATAAGTAAAAAAAAAAAACCCATTCCAATGATAGATTTATAGGTTCAGGAAATTATCAAAAAGAATAATAACTTATGAATATATTTAATTAAATCATTAAGACGTTTAACTATTCATAATTGAATTGTACGATGTTGTTGGAAATGTTAAAAACTGACTTGCATATAAACAGTTAGATACCTCGGACCTGCTCTAAACAAGTTTCAGCAAAGAGTTTATAACGGCGAACCCTAGCAGTGGTTGAAAGGCCTAGTTTATAAAGTAAAATAAATGTTTCTTCCAAACAAATAATGAATGAAATGAAAATTACAGTATATATTTTGATTAAAATTTACATTTGCTTTGTTTTTTCTACCAAGCCTTCTTTGAAATTAATTTGAATGTCATTTTCCAGTATATTCTCGAGTAGAAATATACAATGAAAGATTTACTCTCTCAATGTGATTTCATTATAAGATTACTGAGACTTGAATTTATCATGAACAATAAGTTAAATTACTATCAATATTAGATTTCTCTATTACAAAAATTGTTTTTGAGAAAGAATATTCCTGCTAAAAGTTGTATTCCTTTCTCACAATCAAATATTCAAGCGTAGATTTATACGGTACACAGAAAAAAAAATCACGCTAAAGTGACGTCACACTGGTTTTTATTGCTAGTATATTGTTCAATATCAATGATGTTAGTAATCTATGTTTCCGTTAATAAGATATTTATCATAAAACGTTGCATAATGCTATTTCTTATTAGATATTAAATATTGATCGGAAAAGCAACATAAAGTTCATGGAACTGATTTTGTTACATAAATATGCATAGCATAAGTAAAAAAAGCGTCAATATCTGGCTAGATTTATGGTCAAAATTCAATAATCAGCATTACCAGGATAAGAATTAGCAAGCAGAGGATAAAACTAGCATTGACCAACTTAAAATCAAATTGTCCTACTATCATCAAAAAATCAATCAGTTTACAGGGGAAGAAAACTGGTTGAATTATCCAAATAATAAATACACAGTAAACTATGATAATTAGGTAAAAATATATGACACTCTTATTGCTTTAAACGGCAATACTGACATTCATTTATCTTTTTTCGGTAGCATGATGCTACTTCCAGTAACATTGACCATAATAATAAACAGCATCAGGATAAGGATAACTAGCCTATGGACAATATAGAAGAGACCATCAACAGTATCGATTAAATTCGTTTCAAGTCAATATTTCGCAAGTTGTATGGTTGATACGATGACCTTTTCCAATACCAACTGACGTTTTTCATACCAATCATTAATTTTATAACATACAAAATGTTCTGCCTATTTTTTTTTATTCGTAGAGGAGTGAACACATTTCTGGTGACCGGTAGGCGGGGATGCCTACTCCTCCATAGCACCTGAACCCACCCCTGTTACTTGGAGGTCCTTGTTTGCAATGTTACTGATTTACATTGTTTGAAAAGACTTTCTAGAGACACATATACTGTTCGTTATCTCCAACTTTCACTTAACATACATGTAATTTTTTTGTATTCATCTTGGATATTGGTCGGACAATGCACTTTAATTAATCCCCTACTTTATTGTAGGATAACATAAGTTCAATTTTCTCCATTTTCGAATTCAAGAGAATTTGTGTCTATGAGAAAAGGTATATTTTCTTGCTTAAATTCGAGTAAAATCTTTTATTAAGATTAAAACTGCTCAAACGAATTCCGATTAATTTTTGGTGAAACAGAAAATCTGTTTGGTCTGTTTAATCATCAACATGTGCCAGCCGCTAACAATACTTCTGAATTTAACTCATCCTTCTAAATCACGTCATCTAATAGTTAATGCCACTTTTTTTTCTTATCACAATAATAAGTACCTTGTAGTTAACGTCAGATGTGATGTTTAATATGTGGTATTTTTGTTCGCATAATTGGAAAATGTAACTGGATTCTTTGCGAGGCTCTCCCCTTCTTTCTCATTCATATCTTTGATGAAACAGTAAAAACAAAGCACTTATAATTGCAGCACCTTTTTATTCACTTTAACTAATTAAATAAACAATCTGTTGCGTAAACGCATATGAATACGACTATATGCACTATTTAAGAACATTTCCATGTAAACAGTGCATGAATCATATGGAGATAACGAACAGTATTCAAAATCATAAGCCCATAAAACAATACAAAAAAGGAGCAGAGCAAACACAGATCAAAAAAAGATCCGAGGAGGGATCAGGTGCCATGGAGGACTGAGCATCCCATGCCGACCGGAAAATGAGTACTTGTGACAATGTCGATTTAACCATATGCAGCATTTGTTAACCGATAATGTATTTTTTGAATCAAATATATTTCGTGATCCTAAGAAAAGAAGAACAACAACAACAAAAAGAGAAAGAAGAAAAGGAACAAAAAAGAAAAAGACAAAACGAAAAAAAATCAAGAGAGAAATTTAATCAATAAATATGGGAACCTTTTAAATATAAAACACATTCTTCATACTAGCATGAAATGTTAGAAATCGTTTTTCATTACACAAAAATCTCCGACGTACAATTGAAAAAAAAAATCAATCAATAAATAGAAATTTTCATGCTTTATTAAATGAGTTGAACGTTGTCTATCGCAATTTTACCCAAGCTGGTGTAAGAAATCGTAACTGAAAGAAAAGAAAATTTTAATGAACAGTGTTTTCAAAACATCTTAAAGTCAAACAATTTATATGGTCTCATGATCTCAAAAATGCCCCCAAAATAGCTTAAGCCCATCAAATCTTATTATTTAAATAACATATTCTTAATTTCAAATAAAACGCACGCATGATGGCGACAGTACTCTCTGCATTCTTTTGCCTCTTCACTGTCATACAGAGCTCTTGTGTCGTTTTTATCTCGAAGACACTCCATTTCACACGCCATCATTGGAGTTATCAGCTGCATGTAGCATGTTGCTGAGAAATGAAAACAAAATGAACATTTAGAGTAATTTTACATTTGTGCATTTATAGAAATGACAAATTATATATTTAACCATGAAGACTCGACATGATCTTAATTAAGAGATAAACTGTCCATAAACAAATCCAATGCAGTTAGGCCTATATATTTGTTTTTTTTTTAAATCAACAGTTGATATAGCTGTTAGCGGCGTATATTAGTTTACGCTTCTTAATGATAAAATATGAAGAAAGAGTCAATTGAAACAATGCTAATCAGAAGCAGGGCAAACAGAAACCTATAAAACATCAGAGATAAGATTGAGAGACTTGGAGAAGATGACAAAAATAAATTGCTACATAATCGTGTCAACAAATGTAACAATAATTATCTGATAAATTAAAACGATGTCGATATATCTGATGTGAAATTGAAGGCTACAGCAAGTTCAAAAAGAAATTCATAGGGCATTCTTTCATACTAAGATAGGAATTATTTTCTGAAAGATTCATCCACCTTTTTGGTGTAATGCTATTTAAAAAAAAAAAGAAAAAAAATTGAAAATATTACAAGCTTTAATTTCTGCATATATGTGAGAAAATTAGAATTCAATCTTTCTTGAATACTGCCACAATCGCTGGTTGCTATGACGTTGCGCACGGTGTTGGTACACATTGACGTTACGTCAAAATAACGTTAAAAAGTCATAACGTTGTTATAACGTTTTGAACCTTATACATGCATTTTTTAGATCATGAAATGAATTTTATTTTTCAAAAGTATAAAAAAAATAAAAATAAAAGGGCACATAATGTTTAATGTTTGAACCTTCTTTTTTTTTTTTTTTTTAAAATATTTAGATGTTTATTAATAAATCTTAATAATTAAATTTTAATTACTGAAATGCCAAAGGCACTCTGTGAATATTCCTCTTTCTATTTTTTTCACTTGTCTGTCTTATAAGGAGAAAACATATAAGTTGTATTCCCTTTCAACCTCCTTCAATATTTTTTTTCAGTAAGGTCATTAAAAGTCTTTTATTTCTATATAGCGTCCCCATGCGCTTTTGGGTGTATAGATAAAAAATGAGAGTTAAAATTTTTATACTTCCTACGTTTCAATGGAACTGGTGTCATTTTGAAATAAAAAAAATAAAAAGTATCAATTTAGTATATTGAGGGGATGAAAAAAAAGGAGGGATGGAGACGTTTCACCATAATCTTTTTACTATTTTTTGGTGAAAGAAGGAGGGGGGGTTATAATGCATACTTCGTTTAGAAGGGTATTTTTTTTCCTTTGGTACATGTACACATGATGATTAAGTGTAATAAATATAATTTGTGAAAAAATCTCAAACAAGCTCCGGGGTTGAATATCGGGGACGGGTTGGGGTGGTTCCTGCATGTCCACAAGTACCTGTAAGCTTGTACTATGGACCTGAATTAAAAAAGCCACGGCGATAATAATATGACGCTCCCGACGTCATATGTACGCATTGCGTAAAATGACGTTTTTCGTACCTGTGACAAAATGGCTACACTTTTACTGATGCTTGCATTTATTTCATGTAGACCATCACTGTAAAGATTGTGTAATTAGTAAATGCAGCATTAAATGTTCTTTCAAGCTACATACATGATTGCTTTATATCTTACATTAATTTATATTTTTTTGATATGTTATTGAGACGTATTTAGTAACGATACAGTGACTCGTGCGAGCATAACAAAATGGCTGCACTTAAGAAAGCATTCCTAATATTTACGTTGGAAAAGTAATATAAAATGTATTAATCCAATTAATCTAAGAAATATATGTACTAAAAGATTATTCATCAAAATTAATATTTGTCTGGGATTTATGTCTGGTACACATCTCCATTTCGGCTAATGTCTGTGTAAGGAAACGATTTCTTACTGTTAGACATTTTACTTACGCACTGTAGATCCAGTCTAAATTCATGAAATTGATTAAATGATGTTAAAAATCCAACAATTTCTTAAAGAATGCATATATTTTATTGTATCCCCTAAATTTCATTTAATTAAGAGAATTGTACGAGCATTTTTTCATACCTTTTAGTTGCGCGAACAGTAATTGATGTAACGTCGGACACGGGAATTTCGCTGTAAATGACAAATACTGAGTAACGCCTCATCAAAGTTAAAATAATTTTCAATTATTTAAAAGAACATTTTAAGAATTATTCATTACTTTAGATAACATAAATGACTTTCTTTTTAATTTAAAGTAAATATGACATCGCGAAACCGCCAATTTTTTTGCGACATAAAGAGTTAGATATGATAGTACAGTGTACCAACACCGTGCGCAACGTCTATGTTAAAAATGAAACTTCCGTTTTACAAAGTGTGTTCGCATTATTAAATAAAATTCATAATATATAAGGGTGTCAATTAGTGTCCATTTTTATACCCATCATGAATTGTGAATTTTGATGATATCGAGGGTAAATACGGCTGAAAATATAGCGGATTTTACTAGAATAGTGATATATCACTATAATAGCGGAATTTATGTATCAAAAGTTTGCAAGAGTACAGGGATTAAACCCATGTTAATTTTCTTTCTCATTATAAACTCTAAAATGACTTAATACATAAATATATCTGGCCACTGTGGAACGTGGAAACCGGTCATCGGAAGAAAACATAAACTGCCCTTATATCAACCTCAAAAATGATACCAGTATATAGTATATGGAATAATGCATCTTAGTTTTATACAGTTATAGTTTGATTAAGTAAAAAACCATTGAAATCAGACTAAAGCTGTTGTATGAGTAGCATTTTGTGATTAAAACAAATCAGTTTGTCCAATTCCAAAATCACAATGTATAGAATTATACATATGTGTTTTAGTATAATTTTACTTGTGTACGAAATCTTTGAAAAGTTGTTATGAGACAGACGGAGCTCTTCTGTATAGTGTTGTATTGAAATAAAGGAAAAGTAATGTCAATAACGGAGGTGATTTTATTAAGCTACAAAAGTCGCAGATATTCCCTGTAAACAGTATATGAAATATTGAACCGGTCCTAGTGGATCTATTGGGCTTGCTATCAAATGAAATCGACAGATACAATGTCCCATCTACTAATGAAACATGAAAGGAAATAACATACACATTCTCTAACGTTTTTAATGAATTGTGTTCACAAGTTTTCAGTACTTTTAGAATTGTCCATCATTTAGGATAATCCATTTATATTGAATTGTTGAATATCAATACCATACTCAGAATGTTGTCCTACATAATGAAAATATGATGAAAATAAATTGCTGCCTAATCGAGTCAACAATTAAATGTAATAATTATTAATTGATAAAACGCTGTCGGTATATCTACTCGTAAGTGTCAAATTGAAGTTCAAAAAGAAATTCATAGGAGCATTCTTTCATACTAAGATAGGTAACTCTTCTAACGTTTCTTCCTTAAAAATTCCATGAAGAATGATTTTCTGAAGGAATCATCCACTTTTTTGCCGTGAAGCTATTTTTTGGTAAAATTTTCCTCTCTATTGCGAAAGGGAAATTAAATGACAAACTGTGGTATACAAATAAAATGTGAATTTTGATCGATCATTTATTTTTCTGATTCTAAAAGACTTTTTAAAAAAGTATATCTTTCGTTTTACATCTACGAAGAAAGTTACAGTGTACAATCAAAACCTTTCGTTTTTTAAAATTTAGAATTTAAATATATTTCCTAAGTCTCATCTTCTTCAAC
>PRKT01000044.1:1089568-1129991 GCA_003671525.1 Saccostrea glomerata
TGTATATGCCTTGATCATGGGCACTTCCGGTTCCGTTTTGAGTGAATTTCCGGTTAAACTCTAGGGTGGTTAAGTGGTATTTCTTGAAAATCTAGCAATTTTTAATGATTATAAGAAATACAAGTAAGCTTTGTGCATCTTCTTGACGGTATTTTTTATGGTTTTACATAAAATAAACAAATACCAACGAAGGAAATACAACTTTCCTTTACTACCACAAGCTTGGACCATGGCAACTTCACTTGCACATTGTCGTTCGTACATACACGGCATTTTAAATAAGCTTTTTTCTGTTTTTCCTAAACAACTAAAGATTGAGAACACATGGCAATTTAAATAAATGGATGATAAACCCGAAAACATATGAAACTCCCACTTCATGCTTTTTAACAAAAAGGGTCATGGATGAGTAATTACAATTCGATTTCAATTTTTTTTCGCCGTAACAGGCAATCATCGAAAAATTAAGTCAAAATTGTGAACAACTAGTTAATTAATGTTAAGGTTTTTAAATACTTAAAATAATAAAAGTGGGGACTTAGAAATTTTGACAAGTATATATATCAGAATTTAGAGTGGTATAAATGTACTGTATATTACTTCAATGTTATATTCTATAATTCTTTTTTATTAATTTTCCTTTATTTTCTCCGTAATTATTTTTTTAAAGTTTCGAATGATAAATATTTTTAAAAAAGTACTTCCGAACATAATGAAGTACCGGTATATTTCCAGGTTTTCCTACTTATGTGTGCCTTATTTGCTGACGTTTCATCCGGTTGGTGTTCAATCTAATTAATTAGCATTGTAAGCATTGCGTAATTAGCAAATTATAGGGTGTTTGTCAAAAGAAGGTTCGTAAAATTGTAAATAATCTTAAAGAGATTAGAATAAGTTTCATCCGCCTCCAGAAGTTGAAACTTAGTTATCTGTTTCATGAACTTTAATAATTTATTGCCTTTATTTGAACACTAGCAATATTACCATTTGAGAAACCTTAGGGTGAAACTGTCTATTTGACACAGTCTTCAGTATGGATCAATTCAGGTTCCAACGCTTAACACCAAACATGTTTACATTTTTGTTTTTTGCTCTCTTGTAAAATGAATAGGTCAAAAATTGCAACTCTAAAACAAAAATAAGATTGTGTCTTGTCTCTTGAACAACCAAAATTATTCACTAAGATTTATGCCCACTCTCCGTGGCACCTGATCCAACATCTGATGTTCGGAGGTCCGCGTTTGCTCTGCTCCTACTTTGTATTGTCGCTTTGAGCTTGAGTACTCTTCGTTTTCTCCATATAGTTCATGCACCAAGAAAAGCTTTTAAAGCCATTAATCGCAAAAATGTTTTAAAATCATAAAAATTCTAATTTTATTTATATATTATTTCAGAAAAGTTTATTAACACAAAAAGGCATTGTTTATTTAAAACAGCAGGGGCTCATCCTTTTTATTTCGGGACGACTCACCTAGGTTGCATCATGAGACATGGTAAACAGGGACGAAAACGTAGTGCACCTTGGAGAGGAACGTGGGATCTGTGGCATCGTTTTATTCAATACAGAGGATTTTTTTATGATTTTAAAAGTAAGTATCTAGCTATACTAATATTAAGCTGTATTTATTAAAACTAGAGGTGCAGTGTGCAGTGAGCTCACAAGATGATACCCCCTGCTCCAATATACCGGAATTATTATGTCAAAAGTTCATGTTTTGCTCAAAGAAATACAAAATCAGTGTCAGATCAAAAAGTTAAATAGAAGGTGCAAATCTGTTGGGACGGACGTACAGACGGATGGACATACCGATCACCGATTACTACATACCCTCCAACTTGTCAAGCGGGGGGGGGGGGTATAATAACTAGTATTTTACAGCATTAAAAACAAGCAAAGAAGAAGGTATGGTTTCCATACAAATTTTGCCCTGTGATTTTCTAAAAAATGAAACTGGTGTAAAAGTTGAAAACTCATGCTTTTTAAATAATTGAAATTCAATGCAGAAAAATAATACAAGTCAATTTTCTCACATGTGTTTTTAAATACTAATTATGACGTCATAAACATGTGCATTTTCCCGTATTTTCTTAAAAAGTTGCAGAAGACACCAATTTTCAATGGAATTTTCTTTTAGATAACATTGTCCACAGGCATCGCCCACAAAGATTTTGAGATATGTGATTTGTTATTGAATTTTGCACAAAATATAAAAACATTAACGTGGGCGACGGCTGTGGACACTGTTTTCTAAAGGAAAATCACTCTCGAAATGTGCCATGTTCCATGTGCTCTATTTTGTGTTGAAAATAGAGAAATGCTTCACATTAATGAATCCCGTGGGGATCCGGGTTAGAATAGGTCCTCAGTACCCCTTGCTTGTCGTAAAAGGCGACTAAATGGGGCGGTCCTTCGGATGAGACCGTTTAAACCGAGGCCCCGTGTCACAGCAGGTGTGGCACGATAAAGATCCCTCCCTGCTCAAAGGCCCTGAGTGCCGAGCATAGGCCTAAATTTGCAGCCCTTCACCGGCAATGGTGACGTCTCCATATCAGTGAAATATTCTGGAGAGGGACGTTAAACAGTATACAATCAATCAATCAATCACATTAATGACGTCATATTTGCAGAATGGTAAACCTTCATGTCATATTCTTACCTGATTTATCAGAGTCATTTATTTAACTAATATTTAAGCCAGTATCAAAACTTTTTGATGTCATTTCATTTTTAGGGCACAATAAAGCTAAAACCATACCTTCTTCTTTAAAGAGGGATAGGCCCCTGCTTTTAGTATCTTACGAAATGGGATGTTATTTTTCATGGCATATTGAGTCAAATGTGAACGCTGTATCATATGTGATTGTCATTCAAAAGTAACCACCAAAGATAATTTAATTTACGCATATTGAGTCAAATATGAACGCTGTATCATATGTGATTGTCATTCAAAAGTAACCACCAAAGATAATTAAAAAAAAAATTATGTCAATTTTTGAAGGAAAACATGAAGGATGAGGCCAAGTGGTTAAAAAAATCACAGCTTATTCGTTAATATCTTGTTACAGGTAATATAATGCACGTGTCAAATTTGAAAGCTCTATCTCCTCTCAATCAAAAGTTAAAAGGAAAGATAACATTTTTGAAAAGAAAGTCAACTTCAAGGTAATAGAGTAAAGAATTACAGTAGAATTTAAAAAAACATTGTCACAGATATTATATACATGTACATATGTAATATATATTTACATAAGAAAATTCATATCGTATGTCATAGCAGCCCGTGTGGGCCCATATCAACCCGAGGGCTGAGGGCCGATGTAACATATGATATAGATTTTAGTATGTACATGTAGTATTCTATTTATCATATATTTAAAATACATAATACATGATTTAACATATATTAGGTCATTGAAGAATGTTTGGTGCCTGTTTATAATCTAAATCTAATAGAGGCAATTTTTGGTAACTGAAAAAAAAATGTCATTAAACAATTATTTAACATGAATATTTAATTAAAATCAAGAAAATGTACTTTTTAACTTTAAACAAACATTAGTTCCGGTTTGATATGGATTTCTGCCCGCCGTCCGATACGTGAGATAGATTTTCGGACCGGTCCTTGATATGGGGTATTGTGACGTCATCCGTATCACACCGTGTAGAATCGGTGTATTTACTACTAAGTAAGAAATGCTAATTACTTCTCATTTAAAAGTAAAGGCCAATTTAAAGAAACTTCAAAGTAAAGGTCACGGTGTCAAGAATCATAGAATAATAAGAAAGTTCTTGTCACAGGTAATGTACACTTGAAACATGAAAGCTCTATCTTTTCTCATTCAAATGTTGTTGTAACAGACGGACAGATTGACATACTGAAAGGCAAATGAGATGTAGTGTCCTCACAAAAGCGTTGGATGTAAGTACACAGACAAATTTTGTCCTTGTAAGCTTAATTCCATTTTAAAATTTGATTTCTTATTTTAAATCTAGCCAACTCCAGAGTATCCATCGCTAGAAGTCGATTAAATGGACACTTGTGTCCTGGGGCTAGGGAACAGTACCCTGCTGGCTATAGCGAACTAAGTCCAGAATGTATTGAAGGTTGCGCCAAAAATTACAAATGTCAATTTGGTGAATACATCTTCCCGATCAACAACTGTCATAATTTTGCAAACCGTCTGTCTGAAGTTCTGTGTAGAAGAGGTACAACGTGTCCCGGCTGGTGTATGGGAGGCTGTAACGACGTGGAACATAATTATTAACAATTGAATGAAATGAAGTCATGTTTAATTTTCTGCATTTATTTACTTTATATACTTGTCAAAATTTCTAAGTCCCCACTTTTATTATTTTAAGTATTTAAAAACCTTAACATTAATTAACTAGTTGTTCACAATTTTGACTTAATTTTTCGATGATTGCCTGTTACGGCGAAAAAAAATTGAAATCGAATTGTATTTACTCATCCATGACCCTTTTTGTTAAAAAGCATGAAGTGGGAGTTTCATATGTTTTCGGGTTTATCATCCATTTATTTAAATTGCCATGTGTTCTCAATCTTTAGTTGTTTAGGAAAAACAGAAAAAAGCTTGTTTAAAATGCCGTGTATGTACGAACAACAATGTGCAAGTGAAGTTGCCATGGTCCAAGCTTGTGGTAGTAAAGGAAAGTTGTATTTCCTTCGTTGGTATTTGTTTATTTTATGTAAAACCATAAAAAATACCGTCAAGAAGATGCACAAAGCTTACTTGTATTTCTTATAATCATTAAAAATTGCTAGATTTTCAAGAAATACCACTTAACCACCCTAGAGTTTAACCGGAAATTCACTCAAAACGGAACCGGAAGTGCCCATGATCAAGGCATATACACGTACTGCAACGACACATCAACAGGGCTACTACATAAGAATTACTAACTATTGCGGAAGGAACCTATCTGCACGTGCAATTGCTCTGCACTCATTAAAAATTAATTCAAGTCTCCTTAATTATCCAAATTATTAGAAACAAACTTGAAGAGTGGGGAATGCGTTTAAGAAGACCTTATATACAGTAGGATTAATATTGGGTACTAACAATTTCGGTAAGCTTCAATGTCATCCACATCTCCAACCTATCGAACATGAAGGGGACAAGATAGACCAGAGATTGAGCGCTTTTCCAGCAGCAGAATCTGGCGGAAATATAGAGAACGACCTACTCCATACATGGAATAACCTTCAATAAAGTTTTTTCTTTAATTGCGTGAACTCTTTGAGAAGCAATTATCTTGATCTTAACTCGTTTGCACGGAGGATAAAAACTGTATTTAACGTTGCGAATTTTTAATTCTAGGGTGCCTTTACTCTTCTGCATTTTGTGTTAAAGTCTTTCAATATAATTAGATTAAGTGAAAAAAAAATTTTCTTTCTTTTTATCCTGTATAGTTTTCAATTTATATTGTCTGAATTATTTAATATAAAAGCAGTGTAAAACAAAAACTTACGTGGGGACTTAGAAATTTTGATTAGTATACATGTACATTTAAAAATTATAAAATGTATTTACTTGATCAGTTTACAAATTTTATATTTTGTACCCTACTTATGTTCATTTATTGTGGCTGAAATTGTGAGAATCCGATTAAGAAACATATACAGAAAGGATTTTTAGATAATGCGATGCATTTCAATTCTTTTTCACGTCTTTTTTTCAATAATACAGTTATTTTAATTCCAATGGGTACATGTACCAATTGGGTACCAATATACGATATATTCCGATAAGCCTGAAATAAAAGATACCGGTATATCACAGAGCCTGAAACATATTTCATATTTGTATATTTAACTAGAAAGGGTTGTTAATATTCTGAAACGCATAAGAAACGCAACAAGCAGTAATCTACAAATGTTTGATTTTTTTATCTAATGATTTTCAAAAATGAATACAGTAAGGCTAAACACACTTTTCAGAACATCAGAGATTCGATAAGAATGTTAAATGTTTATCTTTTACTTTACTAAGTAATACATGACTGTTAAAACACCCCCTCCCAGCCATTCAAGTAAAACGTGCAAGATTAGTACTGTCCTGAACATCAATTGCAGCTTAATTTCTACTATACAATAGGTTCATCAATATCAATATCTGAGCGAAGGAAATTTTCTTTGCAATTTTTAGTGCCCGTTTTTTTTAGATGATTAGGTTGAATTTTCTCTAACTTAGAGCAGTGTAGCCATCATTGGACTGGTACAAGGACTGTCCTTAATGCATATGATACGTAAGACCATGTTAAAGCGTAATGTAGTGGATTTTTGCATTAGCAACTCTCCATCACCTTTGAAATTTTCCATCTAGAGCAATGGAAATACGTACTTAAGGTATACCTTTACTCAGATGACCAAATATTCCACTGATAAGAACGAAAAACCACCTATTGCACATTGTACACCTATGATTCTTGTGTTGAATTTCAATTTCAAATAACTAGGTCAATGTTCTACTTTTCATGCTAGTGGCCCTTGAGTATTTCTCGGGAAATACCTCAATTTTTTACACTATGACCAATTTTTTCTTCACACACAAAATATTACAGGCAACAAAACTGTTTAAATAAGGAAATATTATTATATAGCAATGGAACATCGTTGCTTCATATTAAGAAATGATTAGAGTTTGGGCCATAATGTGATAATTATTACAGTCCGAATTTCCTCTGCCATATTTATATTTTTCCCCATTTTTAATCGAACATTACAAAAATCTTACCTATAATTACTCTAGATTATTTATAGCCTCAGATTACTTTTGTCGCCCTTATCTTCGTGGTATTAATATTATATGGGGTCAATGATCAAATTATTGAGATATATTGTCTGGAATGGTTTTTGTACGATTTTTGAATTTCTTTATTTCATAGCATTCAATCATTTGAAATAATTTATAAGCTTTAACAAATATATGTTTAAAATAATGTTTAAAGATACATGTAACCTGTACTTTGTGATTTATAGAGCAAGAAATGTAAAAAAAATTGACAAATATGAAAAATTAAAAATTTAGTACGAATTTCCTCTGCATTACCTTACATTGACTTTTGATCCTGTATATTTTCTTTAAAAAATAAAATATTAAATTTTTGAATTGATTTTAATTTAAAACTTGCTTATTTTATCCATTTAGAACAACTCTTGATTTAACATTTTATACTTTATAATATTATTGCTCATTTCCTTTCTGTTTTCTGAAACCTGAGTAAACATCATCCTTAAGCCATTTTCAAGAAGCCGGAATTAGCATCGTTACGGGAAACTAAAGGAGAGTTTATTTTTTGAAATATTGCTGCATTACTTATGATGCACAGTATAAACCCTTAAAACTCCGTAAAATTGCCAAATGTTTTGTTAAACATGCAATTTTTGATTCCTGGTAAGCAGACTTAAATTTGAGCTTCTGGTTATGATATGAAATTCGTTCAGCCGTTAAATTACCGTTGTTTACTGTCACAGGGTGGCTGGCGGCTTCCCAAAATCACAAAGCAATGTGTATAAAATAGTTTTTATTACAGATATTTACAAACACACGCGAAGTATAACTGTCTGAATGGCTCACTGGCTGAATGGCATGAATGGTACAGATGGCATAAGTGGCCTAAATGGGACCTAGAATATAAATCAAAGTTAGATACAGACATAATATAATTATACATTGCTCATACTTGTACATTTTGCTGTACATTACTTAAGTGCATTTTACTGCATTACACTTTACTTAGTTGCATTTTACTGCACTGTACTTATAATTCACTTCACTTCATACTACTTTACTTTATAGAACTTTTACGTTCACACATAAACTAAGTGTATTACTTGTAGACAACCGCTTTAAGACGAATACTATACGCCATACTTTATACATACAACACTACGTCTACATTATACATATACTCATACACTTAAACTTTTACTTATAACACGTATACTTTACATGAGCAAATACTATTTCGAATCTAACTTACGAATGAAATTATAGAACAAAGTTTTGTGGCCATTCAGGAATTAAAACCGTCAATAAACCATACAGTTAACGATAATGAATAAAATACACTTACCCAGAATAGGTGGACCGCTGGTCATGAAATATTAAAACATTAAACAAAAATAAGGTAGAAAGTTGAGCAGTCTTAGACACTTCTGCTCTCTCCAATTGCTACGCCCAATCTGATTTCACGGGATTTAAATCGCCAGGTAAAACCTGCTAAACAAGCTTAAAAGTATGGTAAACATATTGGGGAAATAATATTGGTAATATAGAATGCAGATAAAACATATGGAAAACAAATATGGACATCAATTGTGACATTACCTTCCCCCTGTAAAGAAAAATTACATACGTAATTTTTTTCCCAAACACATTTTATGTACAAGATTTTTTTTTTACTTTTTAAACATAAGATAAAACAAGATAAAATTCTTCTTTCATCAACTTTATTTACATACAGTTACTGACGGATTATTACTGCCTTCTTAAATAATCCGCTCCTACATTGTCCTTCCCTCTAATCGCCCTGATGCGGAATCGGTACGGCTGAAGTGACAATGCCCATCTCATTAGTCTGCAGTTTACCAACTTCGTCTTTTTTAAATATACCAGCGGATGGTGATCTGTCTCTAAAATAAACTCTTTGCCATAGAGATACCTGTGAAACTTTTGCACTGACCAAATGATACCCAAGCATTCCTTTTCTATCATCGAGTAGTGTTCTTCACTTGGTTTTAGTTTGCGGCTGGCATAGGCAACAGGGAGTTTGAATTCACCTTCTTCCTGTAAACGTACTGCTCCAATACCCCTGTCGGATGCGTCATTCTGTACAATGAAAACCTTGGAAAGATCTGGTAATTTCAAAATCGGAGATTGAATAATAGATGCTTTTAAATTTTAAATGCTAATTCCTGAGCTTCTGTCCACTGAAGTTTACTAGGAGAGAACTTTCTTGTGAGGTCTGTTAATGGAAGAGCTATATGGGCAAAATTCGGGATAAACTTTCTGTAAAAATTTACCAGTCCTAGAAAAGATCGCAGTTGTTTTTTCGTCGTAGGATGGTTCGCCTGTTGTATAGCCGACACTTTATCTGGATGAGGATGTACTTTGTCATCGCCTATGATATGGCCCACACACTCCAGTTTCCGATAAGCCAAAGAACATTTCATTGGTCTGGCGGTGAGATTCGCTGAACGGAGACGCTGTAAAACTTGAGAAAGCACAGAGATATGTTGATCAAAAGTATGAGTAAATATCAAGATATCATCTATGAAATTATCAACATTAGAAACGTTGTTGAGCACCTCACGCATGAAACGACAAAAAGTAGCCGGAGCTGTGACCAGCCCGAATGGCATTTTGGTGAACTGGAAAAGACCTTGGGGAGTCTGAAAAGCTGTCATTGGACGGGCAGAATCAAACAATGGCACTTGTCAGTACCCCTTTGACAAATCTAACCGTGAGAAGTATTTATGACCTGATAATTTCGCAAGCATTGCGTCAACATCAGGCATAGGCTCCGCATCAAACACAGTAATGCGATTCAGAGCTCTAAAATCGACGCAAAACCGATATGTGTTGTCCTTCTTTGCAACAAGGACTACTGGGGATGAATATGGGCTTTCCGAATATTCTATTACCCCAATTTCTATTATTTAACTCATCTTTCACTGTTTCCATCATAGCAAAAGGGATTTGTCTCGGACTTACTCTCACAGGTTTATCAGTTGTTGTTCTGATTTCATGTTCAAGCACATGCGTGTGGCCTGGTACATCTGTTAAAACGTCACTTTACTTGTGTAAGAGATCCATAAGAGTTTGTCTCTCCTCTCTGTTGAGATCTGGATTCACATCTACATCTTTGTAGGATTCTCGAGACTGTACGTGTAAGAACTCTGCCTCTTCATCATACTCACCAACTGATTCATCAAACTGAATCTGTTCTGAATGTACAACTGACATAACACATTGAATAACTGGTTCACAACGTTCTACATATCTTTTTAACATGTTTGCGTGATAGGTCTTTAGTTTTCCCTTCACATCTAACTGATAGTCTACTTTACCTATCTTTTTCACAATTTGATAAGGGCCTTGCAATTGCATAAGTATCAGAAGGCAACAAAACCAAAACTTTCTCACCTGGTTTCATATTTCGTACTCTAGCCTTTTTGTCAAAGTACACTTTGTGTCTTTGTGACGCCCTCTTAAGATTCTCCTGTGCCAACTCCCAAGTTGACTCCAATCGCTCGCGGAGATCTAAAATGTACTGGTAGGTAGACTTTACATGTTGATCTGGAATTTCTTTAGTCCATAGTTCTTTCAGGATCGTCATGGGTCCTCTCACTGTACGACCATATAACAACTCAAAGGGAGCAAAACCCAAACTTTCCTGGGGCACCTCGCGATCGGCAAAAAGCACAGTGGGTAGATATTTATCCCGTCTTTTGGTCTATCAATACACATACGTATAAGCATTTGCTTTAGTGTGCCGTTAAACCGTTCAACTAACCCGTTGCACATAGGGTGATACGGAGTAGTTGTTAACTGTTTCAACGAAATGAGTCTACTCACCTCTTTCATGAGTCCGGAAGTAAATTGACTTCCCATGTCTGTCAATATTTCCTCCGGAATACCTGTATAGGAGAACATCTCAAGTAAGGCCTCAGCAACCAGCTCTGTGTCTATTCCTAGAAGCACCTTCGCTTGTGGAAACCTTGTGGCGTAATCGACTTAAGTAAAAATAAAACGATTACCTTTTTCGGTTGGAGGGTGCAGTGGACCTACAATGTCTACAGCAACTCTTTTAATAGGCACGTCTATTAAAGGAATTCTACCTAAAGGAACTTTAGTAACCGTACCCTTAGACACCGTTCTTTGACATGTATCACATGACCTACAAAATCGTTAAATCTCCGACTGCATTCCTGGCCAAAAGAACTCTGACAAAATCCTAAAAATGGTTCTACTAATCGCTAAATGGCCAGAAATGATCGATTCATGGGCTAATTTCATTACAATATGACGAAACTTTGATGGGACTATAAGTTGAGAATAGGTCTTACCACCGTCCTTTTCTGCTGACACATATTCCCTGTACAGAAGACCATTCTTTTCAAACCATTTGACCTAACCATCACGTGAAGTACGACCTTCCTGTGCATATCTGCGTGCTGTTTCGAGTGACGGATCTACTTGCTGTTCTCGCAATATGTCATCTGTGTTGATTTCATCTTTGACAATATCTGGCACTTTAAGTGGTTTATACTTTTTCTGTTTTTCTTTTACCTGTTGTCTTGTTTCTACCGCTGTAATAGTGTTGGGTTTCCATTCTGGATCCGGATCATGAGGTTTTCACGCATTCTCTACTCCACCTATAATCAGATCAAAGACAGGATTTTCCATACACCTATATTCATACTCACCTGAGACATAAGGAAAATCTATGACAACCTTTGCCACGGGGACCACTATTCTCGTGTTGTCTGCCAAAACAAACGTTTCTTGTCTACCTGTAAAGTTGTCCTCTTTTACTAAGACTCTTGCGCACTACAATGTTTCGACATCCTGAATCTCTCAGCAAGGTAACTGGATGACCCTCAACGTAACCAGCTGAAAGAGGCATTGGTTTCGCCGTAGAATGACATGCCGATGTTAAAACGGTTGTATGGTCACTTACCTGACTATAAATAGACGGGTTTTGACTGTAAATCAGCGCTGCGCAGTTACTTGGATTTGCATTACTACCACTTGCTTGATCTTTCCCACGTACGTCCTTGCACACTGCTGCACTTGAGTTTTTACTTTTAAATCTGCACTGGGGTGCAATGTAACCATATTTGTTACACAAAAAACATTTTCTTTCATTGTTTGGAACAAACCTTGGCTTCTGTTGCTGATGCTGACGTGCATCTTTGGGTTTTTCTGGTACCTTACTTACCTCAGGTTTGTTCACTGCCTTTGAACACAAATTGATAGCACTAGTATTTCTGGCTTACCTAAACTGATCAGCTAACATACTCATCTGATCCACTGTCTTTGGAACATTCTGCTTCAGAAATACAGCCAATTCAAAATTACACACATGTAACATTTGATCTCTAAGCATAAGATCGAAAAGAGCCTCAAATGAACAAGTAATTTTGGACATTTCTACCTACCGAGTCAAGTAAGAAGCAAGTCTAACAGTGAACTGAGAAAATGTTTCCCCAACTTCAGGTCTACAAGAACGAAATTTCTTTTTAAAACCATCCTCTGTCATTTCGTACCTACGTAGTGAAGCTGCTTTAAGTTCATCGTAGTCACTTACTTTTGACGTGGACATAAGAGCATATACATCTAGAGCTCGCCCTTTCAATAAAGCACTGAGGTGTGTCGAACATAAAGTCTTTTCTCAATTCATGGCTGTCGCAAACCTCTCAAACCTGCTCAAATAGTTATCAATCTCATCTTTGTTCTCGTCAAAGGAGGAATTTTCGGTACACTAGGTTTTACCATAACATCACTAACCTAACCTTGTGCACTTTTGTTTGCCATTTCTAATTCGTGTTCCTCTTGTAGCTGCTCCATCTTCATCTCATGATACATGCGTTCCATCTCTAGCTGATATTCTCGCTCTTCTTTTTCTCTCTGTCGAGCCGCTGCTCTCTCTTCACGCTGTAATTTCTGTTGTTCTGTACCATAATTTCTTAACTCTTCTTTTTCATGACCTAACTTCTCGCCTGAAGCGATTAAATCTTGTACCGAGTCCATTTTCACGGACATAACCTTTTTAACATAACACCTAGACCTTTCTAACAATCGTCAACTCCCTTTATGCAGCAATATACCCTTGTCACGGAGTTTATATCTCTCAGCTAATTTGATACGGAAGAGTTTGTACAACGTACAAACAATTTCTAACAGAATTTAAGTTGAGTTTTAGAAAGACAAAATGATGAAGCAAGAGTATCAGCAGTCTCTTTTAAAGTCATCATTTTCTAAATTCTGCGGTCGATGCAATGACCTTGTCAGCAAATATAGCCTGCTGATGAACGTTTTTCATACTGACAGGCAATTATTTACACACTGCATTATCTACGTATATTCGATTTTTGCAAGACATGACATGGAGCGCACGGCGGATGTGACCGGTCGGTAAGGTTTACTCACTCGTCCATGGCATCTGATTCCAATTCTAATGTTAAAGATGTCCGTGTTTGCTCTGCTCCCATTTTGTAATGTTTAATAAACATTTGAGTTTACTTGCTTTCGTTATCTCCACATGTTTTAATCATAGAGATGTGTATTCACAAAATGATCTGGTTCCAATCCTCCAAATGCTTGTATAACCCAGCTTTTCTTTATGGTTTAAAGAATTCTGAATCTGCAGAGTGTAAGGGTGTGCGAAAATTATATTTCTAATGTTTGCCCCATTGTTCTTATAAAAAACATTTCAAGATATTTTTTAAAAATATTTCTACATAAATATTTGAGTCCCAAACTTACTTTGAAGTATAGGGATGAATTTGTATTATACTATGCAGTGACGTACAGTATGTTCAGGATCGATTTTACACAGTGATTTCAGTGTGTTTGCGCAGAGAAAAATAACAGAGTTAGAAATTTTTCAGAATTACAGAACTAGATTTTTATTACCTGGAGATATTTTTTATATAAATATAACTAATATTAGATAGTATCTTTCCGAATTTTACTGTAAATATTCCTATGTAAAAATTCGCTCCCTAATTCTGCGAGCCCATACTATCCCCGCGAGACATCGATTTGAAAAAATAAATGAATTTACATAATGTCTGGAAGATTTCATATAATTTGTTTTACAATTCTGGCACAATGGTCCCCTCCTATATCATCCTATATTTGACTTTCACCAAACACCCTCCTTCGACGGGGACATGATCTTTATTTGATTAAACTTGAATCCCATTCACCGTTGAAAAAGCAATTATACATATCCTCTTAATGAACGTGACCTTAGCAACAAGAATTTCAGCAGTCTCGTTTGAAGTAATTAGTTCTTTTGTCGGTAAAATGACCTTGTCAACAAATACAATTTATCAGTGAGTCAAATGCTGACTGACGTTTTCACACTAATTGTTTGTCCATTATTTTATATATACTAAATTGATGCGGATTTTCCAATTATTTCCCAATCATGATAAGGAGCACATGGCGGGTGTTGTCAGTAGGGGATGCTCACTACTCCATGGCACCTTTCCCCACCTCTGATGTTTTGGAGGTCCGCGTTTGCTCAGCTCATGTTTTATATTGTTTTATGGATTTTTGATCTTGAATTCTGTTCGTCATTATACAGTTATTGACTGGGTATTAGGGCAGCAGGCCAAGGGCAACATTTTCACCTTCATGTCCAACAAATCATATGTTGCCCGAATCCCAGTCTATACCTGTTTTGTTATACCCTTCACTGCTCACTTAAGATTGATCAATATAATTAATACACGCTATATTATAAATTAATTCATATGGAAAGAAACACGCACGCTAACTTTCGATTCCCGCCTACATTTTGGAACCAATTAATTCAATATGAATAGCAATTTGGCCATAAAATCTTTGTTTAATACAAAGTACAGTTCAATGGTAATTGATAAATCGTCCTAATACCAGCGCTAAACAGTAAATTATCCATAATTCCAGCTCTTGAAAAAAGGGGGGTAGACGATATTTTCCATTGAAATCGAAGTTTCAAGCATCGCCGTATTTTGAAACAGTCTTGGATATGATTAAATGTTCCTTATATCTATTCTTATGTTTTAGGCAAATAAATAAAACATGAATATTTCAATAAAATAGAATGTTTTAGTTGTATATCGCTTTGAAAATGGTGAAAAATAAGCATTTTTATCGTTTTTTGTCAATAAACATATGTTTCCCCCCGTGTCACACAAAAAGCTTAGGTATGAATTTGTGAAATATCATTCTATATTACCTGTAAAAAGGAATTTTTGTGACACGGGGGGGGGGGGGGGGGGGAGATGTTTTAAAAATATTTTCCGTTTTCCGTTGATTTCTATAGTGAAAAACACAAGTTTTACCAAAAGTTTAGAGTTTAATCTCTCTTTGTTTTCCAAAATAAGTAATGTTTTATGAAAATCCATATAATTATCTACAAAAAATATATAAAAATTATCGAATACGTTAACTTTTAAAAATTGACTTGGAGGTACATGTAGGCGGGAGAACAATACTATCGTTCGCAGTTCTTATGGCTTCTACAGTAAATATAAAACATCAAAGTACTCAGAAGTACAGAGAGCCGTGCTCATTTACAGAGTAAAATGGATTTCTTACATAAATCACGTTTATATTCTGATGAAAAAATTATTTTAAAACTATCAATATAAATGATAAGACACTGACAGTGAGTTTTTCAATCCTGATACCACGGTCCGATTTTGTCAGAATCAGAATTAATCTGGTACCGCAGCTGAATGTGAACAAACAGGCCAGTCTGGTTCCCTCTCCTGCTTTACCGCGTATGTGTAGAGAACTACGGTAACACTGATTATCAAAAATCCTTACGCTAATGAACTATGTTCTTTGACTTATAAATGAAGTTTTCAAAGTCATTACTACTAATGTTTATCTTATATAGATGAAACTTCGTTTTATTTTTGTTGCTTTTTTTAGCGTTTGTATTATCTCAAAAGCGGTTGAGAGTAGGAACTATATTTTTGCACGTAACTTTAAAATGGCGACTATGGGGTCAACATCCTGCCTTGAACAGGATCACATAAGCCGGCAATTGCTCTTTGAGCAATAAGCCCGGCTAATAAAGCTGAGAAAGAACAAAATCAATTATATATCTATTGTATTACAAAAATTATTTATCGCAAAACATACTCTTCCCTTGTTCCTTACCTTGCTGTTAGCAACAACTCTTGTAGCTCTTAATCTCGGCAATTTTTGCGTCGCCGATATTGAACGATGATTAATTGCTTGTGACGTAAAAGACGAGTGACGTTGCGGTCTAACAATTCTTATGTAAGACAAGTCATTAGTGAAATTGTTAGACCGATATAATAAACAGTTCTTTCGTTGGACCTTTTATAAGAAATAAATATAAAGAATGATATTTATAAGGGTATAACAAATCCATATATTTCATCATTAAATAAGAATCATCGGTAGAGTTTCAAGCAGACTTGCCACAAAACATCCTTCGATAAGGAGTATTCAATTTTGGAGAAAAAGGATCACACCAAGATTATTAAAGATTCGTAAAAATGGTATTTAGAAGCTTTATTACATACTGCAGATTCAACTTTGTTTGAATAATGTTCGAGTTATGACCCCCAGGGGAAAGGCTAAACCACAAGGGGGGGGGGGGGGTTAACATTTTCACTAAGATATTTACAGTAATGAAAGAGAAACTTCAAGAGTACTGTGCAACAAAACATTCAAGAAGTGGTATAAATCAGATATGGATACTTAAAACTTCCAAGGAACTTTGGAGAATTTGAAATCAACAGCTTAAAAACTTACGACTTTTCACCTTTATACACAACCATTTCCCTCGATAAATGAAAGTCCAAGCTTTTTTGATATCATTGACAGCTGCTTTTTCAATTAAAATGGAACTCGTAAAATTACTTACCCTGTCATTGGTCATTAGCAAAATTATTTTGTTAAAAAACATTCTGATTGTACACACAAGTACTCTGAAGTTGACATTATAAAGATGCTTGAGTTTTTGATTGACAATATCTATGTTGTTTTTGGAGACCAGGTCTTCCAAAAATCTATTGGAATTCCCATGGGTTCCACTTGCGCCCTGTTATTAGCAGAACTATTTTTGTATTCATATAAAGCAGAATTTGCGCAAAATCTTATACGTGTGAAAAAAACAATGGTAGTTTACATTCTTATGATATATCCTGCTGAGCTTGAGAAAAAAGATACCACAGAGTCTAACACATCTGTTTCATTTTTAGATATTTAACTTGAAAAAGACGTTTCTGGTAATCTAACAACCAGGCACTATGATATACGCGATGACTTTAACTTTTCTATCGTCCACAAACCTTACTTATGCAGCAATATACCATTATCACCTGCATACGGAGTTTATGAAGTTGATTCGATACGAATGAGCATGCTCTACGTATGAACAATTTTTAAAACGATGTAAATTATTGACAAAAAATTGATTAACCAAAAATTTCAGCAGCTTTTTGAAAGTCATCATTTCGTAATTCTAGGGTCGATAAAATGACCTTGTCAGCAAAATAATACAATTAATCATTGAGTCAAATGTTGTCTGACGTTTTTCATACTATTTGTTAGTCCATGATTCATACACGGAATTGATGATGGATTTTCCCGTTATTTCCCGATCATGACAAGGAGCACACGGCGGGTGTGACGGGTCGGCAGGGGATGCTTACTCCTCCCTGGCACCTGATCCCACATCTGATGATTTGGAGGTCCGTGTTTGCTCTTCTCCTATTTTGTATTGTTTTATTGACTTTTGATATGGAATACTGTTCGTTATCTCCATACACTGTGATATGTTTCATTCATATAAGGACAGCAAACTCAGCTTTCAGCAAAACAGCATTATATTGAACAATAAAATTTTCTAGACTTTAAATAGTTATTTTTATTAAAGAGTAATTATTGATTTTATGATAATGAACATATACACGTATTTTAAATGAATAATCAGTTATAAAATAAGGAAGCGTTGTGGACCCTAGACCCCTTGTTTGTTTTTTTTTTTTTTGGTTACTGGATGAAATGTGATAAGGCACTAAAAATAACGTTGATTTTTGTTTCATTCAGAAATATTTCATTCAGAAATTTCACAAATCTTAAACATATAGTATCATATTAAATGCTATTTTTTTTTCTTTCAGAAATATTGTTCAAGCCTTACAGTGGCTGAATATTCCCAAACTGACACTTTGCTTTTTGTGCAAGAAGACAGCAATTTGTAGGGGTTCACTACAAAATATTATAAACATGTACTCTTTTTATTAGTATTTATTCTTTAAAGTAAGAATGTCTCACCTTGACTGCTAACGAATCTTCGGATAATTATAGGTAACACCTGTAATAGAAATGTTTCTGAATATGAAACGAATCTGAATCGGAGGAATTCCGATCCCGATTTGAAAATAGACATTTTAATTTTTTACACTGAGAATATGATTACTGACGTTTTGTCTTTGTTATATCAATCAATGTATAAAATTATTTACATGTATATGTATCAATGTATAAAATCATTTACATGTATGTGTTGTAACCCCCCCACCCTCTCCCCCCACCCCCCTACACACACATACAACAAATATCCTGCAAGAAATAAGTTTATGATTTAAATGGATGTAACACAGTGAAAATATAAGTCTATCAAGAGAGCTAGATTTTTTTCTCGTGGGCTAGGGAGTGTGTTTGAAGTGTCAAACGTGAATCAGGGATTTTTCTTTTGGAGCGATGAGGGGGGCGGGGGCTATTAATAAACTCTCATAGGCATGTGTGATTTTTTCTCCTATCCATGTGGGTTTTTGCAATACGCAAGTTTCGAGATTATCTCCCTTGGTGCGCTCTTTCGTTGAGGAGGGGAGTTTGGTTGCCTCGTAAACAAACAGGTGGGACAGATATTTATTATTGAATATATCGCATCATCGATATACTGGTTTATCGTAACTATATAATTGAAAGGATGCACTGTTCAACTCGAGAATCACTGAATTAAAGTAAAAGTGTCATTTTTTAAAGCGAAAGATCGGAACAAAAAAGAAAATTCAGTTGATATGAGACTTTTCAGACGAGGGAAGAGATATGGACCTCTGATAAATACGGTAAACATGAATCTGATCATTACATGTCGGCAATCTAAATGACACATTGATTTTTTCCCCTTATTATAACTTAAAAAACCCACTAACTTTTTTGAGAATGTTTGTAAAATCAAGAAAATCTTTTACTTTTTATAAAGACCACGACGTTTATTTCGTTTTCAAGTACCCTATAATATTGAAAGTAGATATATAAATATACACATTTGAGTTTGATAAAATCATAAAAATACATCACTGCTTAACACTTTTATCTTTCTATAACATTAAATAAATTTTAAAATCCATAAACATCGTTCATTTATTTATGCACGTTTGTATACATAAACAAACTGTCCCACCTTCATGCTGAATGGATACTTTTTGCGCCTCTATCGCAGGAGAGTTACAATCTCGAAACTCACGTATTCAATTCGAGCATAAATTTCGAGATATATACATGTTTTCCAAGGGAGGGGGTGAGAAGTTCATATTTGTTTGCTTTATAACATACAATATTTTTGACTCAAAAAATCGGGGGGGGGGGGGGGGGGTGGGGGGGCTACTTTCCCACTTTGCTCACTTGATTGCTCCTGATCGGCTAATCAGTTCAAGACGTCCAAATAAATGATATGAAAAGAGACGTGGGTGCCAGTCCCCATGCACCTTTTCTATTAATTTTCGCTTTTATACTTTACAATATAATCCTATCAAAATTACAGTTTGTCCTAAATAAATAAAATTTTTAGATTTTAGCCTCGTTACGAATTTTTTGATCAGTCGATCCGATAATGTAGTTGTATTCTACAGATAACGTATATTACATACCTGATGTAGTAATTAGTATCTTATCAGTTCATACGAAACCTACGAGTCTTGTATTATTGTATTTTAACTCACTAGATCTTCATTACTATATTGAGAAATGTGTTCAATTTCTCAACGAAGACAGGAGGAGGCAGTCAAACAACTTGAAGATGTGGGAGACAACTTAAAGCTTTTTTAATTACTACATGTACATGATGTACACATTATAGCAAGGGCATTTTTAGAGAAATGAAAGGAAGCGTTTCAACTAGAAACTTGTAGATACATGTATCAATGTCAATGACCAAAAACTTTGGGCAAATATGTGGGCTGCGAGAAAGAGCATGGCCATGGGGTTGTTGGAAAAAAAATGCTGACATATTTTCAATAACGTACACGTATAAAATATATATAAGATGACTCGTATGAATAACTTAAAGCTTTTTTAATTACTACATGTACATGATGTACACATTATAGCAAGGGCATTTTTAGAGAAATGAAAGGAAGCGTTTCAACTAGAAACTTGTAGATACATGTATCAATGTCAATGACCAAAAACTTTGGGCAATTTTGTGGGCTGCGAGAAAGTGCATGGCCATGGGGTTGTTGAAAAAAAATTCTGACATATTTTCAATAACGTATACGTATAAAATATATATAAGATGACTCGTATGAAGACATTTGCACAAATTAAGGTCCAGAACACGATTCTTGCGAGGAACAAATAATGTGAGCCAATGAAAAATACAACAATACTTCACGAGCAGGTTTTCCCGTGAATTGAAAGGATAATATCTGCTCTGTTATTCGGTCTATAGATTTGACTTGTCCCATTTATAACAATAAAAATCTCAGTGACAAAAGTATAAATACCATCCAGTGTTTATTTCCCTTATTGTTCCATTACATTTTAATAGCGTAATTAGGAAATATTTTTTTCAAATGTTTCTTAGTTTTTGAATCGGGATCGGGATCTCACCGATTCAGATTCATTTTCAGATTCGGATTCGATTCATATTCAGAAACATCTCTAATATCGAGTATTATACGCGATTTCACGGATAATACCCGATTTCGAGTATTCTCTCCGACCTGTTAAAGATGAATTCAATTTGCTGACACTTAAGGTTATTGTATCGACCATACAATTTACGGTATGTCGTATTTCTTGTTTCAGCAACTTTTTTGTCAGTAATTTACCACTTTTAAAAAAATATTCATACGAAGAGCATGCTTTTGCATATGCAGAGGTAAAATGTTGATTACGAACAGTTTTTGAGCTAAAAAGTCCATTTAACAACACAAAATAGGAGCGAAGCCGACACGGGCCTCAAAAATATCAGAGGTGGGATCAGGTGCAAAGGTGGAGTGAGTATCCCCTGCCGACCAGTAACACTCGCCGTGTTTTCCCTGTCACGATAGGCACATAACAAAAAAAAATCCGTCGTCAATTCAGCAATTAAATAATTGCCTGACAATAAGAATTTAAAACGTCAGTCTGCATTTGACTCAATCATAAATTGTATTTGCTGGTATTAGGTCACTGTATCCATAGATTTTCCAAAATGATGAATTTAAACGAGACTGATGATATACCTGTTTCATCAATTTGTTTGTTAATAATTTACCTCGCTTCCAAAATTGTATCCACGTAGAATAATTAGAATCAATTGAGATATATATACCCCGTTCGTTGGTGTATTGCTAGAAAGTAAGTTAAGTTGATAATTCAAAACTAAAGTTAAGATCATAAATTTATCATAAAGCTTATTTGTTAGATTATCATAAACGTCGTTTTTAGGTAAAATTTCCAAAAATGAAACTGATGTGTCAGACTCTCTGGTATTTTTTATCGAAGGCTCACTTGGATAAGATTGATCGATTATATAGTGTACGTATATCAACATATTGATATGCAAACAGTAACATTTTAAAGTGTTATACAAAATTATGCTAAAAGGGTTCAAGTTTTTATCAATATCAAGAATTTTGAAAATAATTACCATTTTGATTAATTATGACGTCATAATTGACATCACTGAAAAAAGCGAGTTCAACATTTTTAATGTTTAATTCAATAAAAATCAATCATCAGGAATTCCGATACTGCTTAATCAGAGCATGTCATCAGTTCATTTGATTACGGTAATGCATGAAAAAAAGGTTTACAGAATGCAAAGAACTTACTGATAGCAATAAAGTGGAAGTTGTATAAATCTGTACAATTCTGTAGCCAATGGAATATATATAAAAACTTGATCAAAGAAAAGGGGGTGGGGTTGAAAAGTAAAACACATGAAAACATTTTGAATGTTACTGAAGAGGCATTGATCCAGAGACTCGCATGCAATCCTTTTGTGAAATAACTGAGTTGTGAACAAAATAAGTGCGTAAAGTGTAGATCAGATGTTGAGATACGTCTTGAATCTTAAACCTTGGACTTGGTAGAACAAATGTTAGCAGGACCATTCAACTCTTTCAAAACCATTAAACTGGGCTCCACACTCAACTGACTTAACACCCCTTGACTTTTATCTGTGGGGATATTTAATGGTCAAACCGTCAACGTGTTCACCCCCCCCCCCCCCCCCAAAAAAAAAAGAAAAGAAAGAAAGAAAAGAACTCAAAAATAGTCTGAAAAATGAAACCTAATTCATTTCCAGGAGACTCTTTGCAAAAGTAATGAGAACATTTGGATAGATTTTTTCTTTCAGCAAAATGACGCCGTTTAGAGCAGTGAAATTGTGAAATTTTACAAATTTCTTTTTACCGGCCGCCAGGAGGCGGTCAGTTATATGATATGAAAGTTTGAAGTCGCTGTGCGTTTCTGCGGAGTTAAAACAATTTAAATAAAAATATTTAACATTAACATAATAGTATATTAAAAAGAGCGTCTAAATGTTTAACAAGAACGCACAATTAACAAAAGATTAATTTTTTAAATAAAGAATGAGGTAAATATTTCATCCAATCCTGATTGAGAAACTTAGACATGTTTGAGGTGCGGAGAAAATTAGGACATGTGTTGGGCATAGTCTAAAGCAAAGACCGCGTTATGTATATTGCAAAATTTTACTTTCTTTATTTAAACAGGATTTTTCGTACGTATTTATTTTAAAATGATGTGTACACATGTACATATATAAAAATTTTCAAAAATATGGTTAAATGTTAATTCATCAAAAGACCTAGCAGGCTACAGTATATTACAAGATTTTGCCCTTAGCAGACGAGGATAATGCACGTTTTACAATGTGCCAAGAATTTTCCCGCTACAACTCAAAGAAACTGAAAGAGAAGAAATGTAGTGGCGGATCTAGAGGGAGTTTTTAGGGGTTTTTTCCTCTAAGAGAGAGCAAGGAGCCCCACATATTTGTTGCGTTTTTATTAAAGTAAAACTACACTGCATATCTAGTTGTAGATTACATTAAACTTTAGTTTTAAACTTTTAATAATGTAAATGCCTCATAATTATATAGACCCACGGTTTGTTGACGCAGAGGACCAGGGGTACTTTGCTTATATATACATTGTAATACTGAACATGCGTTATATAATTAAGAAAATCATGCAATGTCGTGCACAAGCGTTTATTTCACGAGGATATATATTAACAGATAAATATATTTCAAAACAGATCACCATTTGAATTTTCAGTCTTTAGTTGCTTCATAAAAGGAACAATTAATTGGTTTGCGGCCGATTTTTGACGCTTGCGTCAATATATGTTTCTTGTTTCTTTTGTAATTTATGTTCCATTTGCCGTATTAACTTTACTTTAATGAGAATAAATCTTGAAGTTGTGACTTTTAATTAGATATGATGGTGTATGGTATTGGTCGAAACGCCAGTAAAATCTAATCGATCAAAATGGTTGCATGTTTTCTGAAACACCCTGTACATGTATATTGTTCCCTTTCTAGAAATTTTCATTTATATGGAAACGCCACCACTTGCTGCAATTTTTTTCCTCTACTTGATACTTAGGGTCATTGTGAAGAAAAGTATCTTTTTCATGCCAGCATCTACTGCGATATGGGACCTCTTTTTATACGGTCTCGTCGAAAGGACCGGTCTCCATGTCCCAAAGTTGGATTCTAACATGCGACGTAAGGTTCAACGCCTTACTTTTGACTCTAAAGCAAACGCTCAAACCACTGCGACAAAAGGACAACCTCACACGGATATAATCTCATCGATATCAGAATGAAAATAAACTCGACATTGGCTTATTTACCTGAAAATTTATCTATTAAAACGCGAATTCTATTCAAAGCAGCAGCACTTTTCAAAAACTTTTTCATGCGTTTATTTAAAATTCTGGTACACTAGTTTATTTTACTCAATCCAAAGTGTCGAAAACCACATTTTAATTGAATTCCTTTGTGTCCCTGTTATATGAAATGAATGAAAAAAACTTAAAATTAGTTATAATTTATTATCTAGCAATTGGGATTATATATGAAAACTATTTATAAATAAAAAAAACAATTATCTGATTTCTTGCACTTGTATACTTTGTTGCTAAAACATTGATTCATTACAAATTTTATATTACCTCATGTGTCTATCATTTTTTTGACTTAGATTACAACATGAATACAAGAAAGACTTTGCATCTGCTGAGGAAATGATGAACTTTTTAAAAATACAACACAGGAGTTCAATTATACCGAAATTTTCATTAAATAAAAAATACGTAATACGTATAATAATAACACAAGGAGTGCAACGCATTTTAGGTCAATATCAAGGCTGTCGCACAATTAATCTTCAATCGAAAATTATAAAACACAAACCATTCTTTTGGGAAGGGACCATTCTTTGTGGCTCTTAATGCATATGATTTCAAACGTACGTATTTCAGCAGCAGCAGTTACATTTCTCCACAACTTCGCCCAAATATCCGTTGTCCGCGACGCCATGACGTGACGTCACATTTACACAAAAAGGAACATAACTGCCTAAAATGCTAATCTACATGATTGAGGTCATATGCGAAGAGAAACCAGAGACAAGTTAGTAGACATTCAAGAAATTTAAAACGGGGAGGTACAAGTACTTGTAGTCGTATCTAAACGCGATATCGTTATCTCTAGTTAATTGTGTATGATTGGTTTTTTTTTCCTTTTGGGTAAATGGACCGCCCGTGACGTCATGTCATGGCGTCGCGGACAACGGTTGCACTCCTTGTGTTATTACTATAGGTATTGCCTATCTTTTTAATTTACCGAAAATTTCGGCAAAATTGATAGGTACGCGAACTCCTGTGAATACAATGACGATTTAGTTCTGTATTTATGTCTTTGCTAATTGCTTTCTGAAATCGAGAATAATGTCTGCTATTCTCTAGTTAATTGTGTATGATTGGGTTTTTTTTCCTTTTGGGTAAATGGACCGCCCGTGACGTCATGTCATGGCGTCGCGGACAACGGTTTCACTACTTGTGTTATTACTATAGGTATTGCCTATCTTTTTTATTTACCGAAAATTTCGGCAAAATTGATAGGTACGCGAACTCCTGTGAATACAATGACGATTTAGTTCTGTATTTATGTCTTTGCTAATTGCTTTCTGAAATCGAGAATAATGTCTGCTATGTTTAAAGAGAAGTCAAATTTTGGTACTTGGTTCCCAATTATTTTTTTTAAAGAAACTTAGAATAAAACATGATTTATCATGATTGTTTTCAAACATGTATTAGAAGTTTGGGGAGAATATTGGTAAATGGTTATCCCCTTGCAAAAGAGTGGCTTGGAGAGTAATTGTCATTTATTGAATTTTTACAGAACATTGATATGTTCATAGGTTTTCAATCCTCGCTTCTAAGATGATGAGAAAAATGTTTTTTTTTCAAAGTAAATTTGAAAAAAAAGACCTAGGTCATTGACAGGTCATTTAATTATAAGTACTTGCGAGAGAAATCACAACCATATTAATTTTCTTTGGAAATCAGCTCTTCTTATCAATATGATAATTACAAGCACAGTGACAGCCACAACAAAAATACTTTTAAAATTATTTTCCTGGAAAAATTTCATATAACAATTTACATTTGAATCATTCCTCTTTTACCTGCTTGCTCTTTTCAAAAATTACATATGTCGCATTTTTCTCAAATAAGCAGATACATGTAGTAACTTAAATAGATAGTGGTGGTATTTTGTTCAATTTTATACACTAAATGAAAAGCTACTGACTTCCTGAAAAGAAATGACATGTATTCTTAACAAAATTAAGAATCATTTTGCTGAGCAAGTTTTGATGTAATTTAAAACTCCCGTCAGCATAAAATGACTAAAAATAAGGATTGTAAGAATTTTCAGACAAGGAACCGTTCATACTTCTTGAAATTTTTTATTATCATTTTAAGTGATAAATATATTTTAAATTTGGCACCGATGATGAAATAGGGGTAATTTTATATACTTTTTTTAATGTTGAGGGCAAACGTTTTTACCCGTCTCCATCATGTATTTTATCACTGTCCATTATTCAGCAAAAGAATCCATGTATATTGTAGATGGATATACATCTACAATATACATGGATATTGTAGGTGGAAATTTTTTATCCATTAAAATGAATTGATAGGGTCATCATCAATTTCTTATTTATATATGAATACCTACTGGAATTTTTTTTACACTCCTGAAGCATTTAATGATTATAATCGACCATGCAATCAAAAGATCATGACCTTGTGTTTGAAAAATCCATGATATGCTAAAAGCATATCATTAATTTTAATGATAAGTATCAAATTTGCAACAGCATATTATCTTTGAAGTACGATTTATATCGAAGTATGCAATTGCATGGAGGCAATATAGTAGGCTTAAGGGAAATTGTGCCTTTAATCTTGACTCAGCTAAATTCCCAATAGAAATCTTAATGTATTACATCGAGTTATTCTTCGTCCAATAATCCTGGTGCATTTTCAAATGATCAAACTGAAAAAAAACTTTATCTGTATTCTTCACTAAATTACCCTAGCTATGAAAATATTTCAATTATTAAGTGCAGATAACGTCATGGTTTTATAGAAAATTTTAATGTTTTTGAATCCACCTGTCGACGGATCACATCCGCTGTGTGACTTAAAGAAATAATCTTTGTATACACTCTACATTGCCTTTTTAGTAGCTATCATTTATCTGTCCCTTTTCCAAGGGTTGATTGATTGATTGATTGGTTGTATATTGTTTAACTCCCCCTCGAGAATTTTTCACTCATATGGAGACGCCTTTTCCAAGTTAGAAGTCTTCAAAAATGAATAATAATAATAATAATAATAATAAACTGAGAAAACACTCAAGTAATTTTTCAATCTAGCATAATTTTTTAAAAACTTTTTAAAATAACGCAGATTTTGCGTCAATTATTGGAATTGAAATGTTTTCTAAAACAGCAAATACCTTTTATGCAATTTTTTTCAGTAAATTTCAAAATATAAAAATATAAATTAATTACAAATGAAGACTTTTTTTGATTTATGGTTCTGGGGCCAGTTAGAATAGTCAAAAACACATAAATTGATCACTGAAATTTTCAAAAGCCTATTGCACCAAAACCTTTAACTTTCCTATACTTTATACAGTAATTCCTCAGAAATGATTAAAAACTAGCTTTTTTGCCATGGCTAACAGCTAATTCAACTAGACATACTGTGAACACTGCCACTGAGCTGACTTAATGATACCTCCATCTCATATGTGATTAAATTGACAAAGACCATGTTCGCACTGGGAGACCAGGAATAAGTTTCAGATTAAAATGTAAAATAGGAGTTGCACAATGACATTATGTAGTAAAGGATCTCCAAGAGATTCATAAAATTTTATCTAGCGGTATATCATCATGAGGATTTGCAGATAAGAGATGGATACCATTCAATATTATAGAAAGAATGGAAATGTCTCTGGTTAGCTTTTGGAAATCCAAAATATGTATCTGATCAAAACATAAAATAGGAGGTGCACAATGGTACCATGTAACTAAGATTCTTGGAAAGTCTCAAAAGAATTAAAATGCTCACTCCTTCATGACACCTGATCCCATTTCTGACGTTGAGTCAGTGTTTGCTCAATTCTTTATTTGTATTGCTTAAATAAGCTTTTTTAGATTAAAAACTGTTCTTATTCTCATTATTTCGTTTGTTTTTGTTTCTGATCAGCAACTGCCAGAGAAATCACAAACACATTAATTTTTCTTTGGAAGTCAGCTCTCCTTACCACTTTGAATATCAACACAACATTCCCAAACACTGTAATTACCACAATCAGAAACAGAAATACTATACAAGATATTTTTCCGTAAATATTGGATAAAATCTCTGTGTCCTCACAATTTGAATCATTCATTTTTATCCTTGCTGTCTTGTTGTCAAAACTTACAATTTTTTTATATTTGAACTTAACCTTGGTTGAGTATCTTTTCCAGCATGCTCATTTCTTGTGAGCAATTATTCATTTCAGGATTTGTTGTAAATTTAATGAGTATTTGTATTGTCCGAGGATCTATAGCGATATATTTATAAATGGACCAAAGTTGAATAAAAAAAATCGATATCACGAAAAGCACAGCTTGTGCAATTTATATAATGATGTCTGGATTTATTTTAATCACAATTAATGAGGATGATTAATCATAATAAGGTATTATATTTCCAACCGTAGCAAATCCTGAATTTAAGACTTGTGTAAACACGATCAAATTCCTTTGAAGAACCCAAAAATGATGCAAAACTATAAAATTTGAAAAAGATATTATTTGTCGGAAATATAATAAGAAATATAACATTTTAATTACGTGATGTAATATAAATAATAATTATATATATTCCAAAGAGAAGTCAGAACTTCTAACTTGTTCTAATACGAATTCTCGCTTTAGTCAAGAGGTTTTATATTAGCCGAACCGAACGGAAAGACCATCAAGCCGAGAACAAAAAAATTAAAATTTGCATTCAGGTAAATGCAACACCTTTTCTTCGAGGAAAATACAAATGTAGATCCTCGAGTTATTTCTCTTATGTCTGACAATGCCTACGTAAAATCAACAAAGACGGAAAAGGGAATTTTGAATATCGTATCAAATGTTTACATTTTAAAGGACCTTTACAGAGAATTGTTATCCTCATTTGCTAGATCTTAGTCATTGTAATTTTTTTTTAAGTTTTCAAATGAAGAAGTTACAATTTTTGGTATATCATGGAGAGCATGATGCATAAGTGTCTTTAAACAACCTTAAAAGAGTATGTTGTAAACTTGTAATGTTTTCATCATGGTTTCGAAAACTTAATACAACTATAAAGGTTAACTAAGAGAATATTGCGAGGGAGTAAATTTATGAAGAAAGCGTCTTGTAGCTCTCTTCTAATTAGATCGCATTTTGCATTACTTATTGAAAACGACCTTAGAATTTGGATTTTATTGGCATTAATAGGATATCTTTGTAGCAAACTATAAGTTTAATTTTCCAGGTTAGCTTTGGTTTCAAAGACTGTGTGAGATGTAAAGAAAGGTCAGCTGATTTATTAATCACACATAAAGGTTGTTTTCATAGTATAATATAAAATTTTAAGGAATTTCAAAAAGAGCATATTAACCCCAATTTGTCCCGTTAATTGATTGTATATATTTTTAACGTCCCACTCAAGAATTTTTCACTCATATGGAGACGCCATTACTAACTACCGGTAGTGAGCTGCAAATGTTGTCCTATACTCGACATTCAGGGCCATTGAGCAGGGAGGGATCTTTTTTGTGCCAGCACCTACTGCGACACGGGACCTCGGTTTAAACGGTCTATCCGAAGGACCGGTCTCCACATCCCTAAATGTGGTCGAACCCGCGAGTTAATGATCAACTCCTTACTTCACGACTCTAGAGAGACGGTCAAAACACTGCGCCACGCGGGCGACAACTTGTCCCGAGTATGATTTGCAAGAAAGCTTGTCCCTTCTGACAGTTTTCTATCAGAAAGGATACCTTACTTTAACATTTGGCAGAGATGTTCTAGAGATTGATTTCTAGTATTCTGTATTTATGTATCTCCGTGTAGCCTATTGAATCAAACAGAGACATATCAAATATCTATTGTATGTCTCTGGATGGAGTTAAATCCAAAGTCATAGAATTGTATTTTATTGTAATTTTTTCTGCTCTAAGTGACTTCGAATTCAATAATGAATGTATTTTCTGGGACAAAGATGATTATAAATATTTTCATGCTGATTGCTTTTACAAGATGACATTAAATTATCTACTTGTATAATTATGTATGCCTTTGGAAAAATTAGAATACTGCGCATTGAGGTAATTGGAAACACTTTTTAAAAAATTCTCACAACATTTTCTCCTCATCATTTGGACATTACCCAAAAATTTTAAGAACAGGGTGACTGTTTATAAAAATGAGAAAACTCGGATATTGACCGATTTTTTTTACCTTCCTGTGACCTAGAGCTGTGTATCTCATAACTTAGAACGAATTCTCAATTTGCTGCAGTGGTGATCTTAACAGGTTTCTATTGATAAACTGTTGCATCTTTACAGTGTAAAGAAAACCACAACCAGGGGTCAAAAAAGAGTCCTAACCTATCTTGTCGTTTAAAATTTATTTCTTGCATTCAAATTTTGATATAATAGAAAACAAAAACTTTGAACGAGCAAACCTCAATAAGATCAATGAAACCAATCAATTTCTCGGCCTCAAATAATAATCAATGCCTACCTTTTTGTTTCTTACCATTTTGGAGGAAACTTTTCTTTTACTTTCTTTCTTAATGGGTGTCTATATGGAGTGAAAAATTCTCGAATGGGGTGTAAAACTACGTACATCCAATCAATCAATCTTTCTCGATGACGTCATTTCGTAACCTTTATTATACCTCCGCTAGATCGGGATATCCGTCTTTCTGTTCCGTAGTTTACGCTTTGGGGTTTTCATTTCGCAACTCCTTTAATATCTTTGAATTAAAACTAATGAGACTTTCATAGCATCTTTTATATAGTGCCATTGTGCATCTTCTATTTTACTTTTTGATCAGACACATATTTCGGGTTTCCCAACATGGACAGTGTCATTCTTTCTGTAATATTGAAGGGTACCCATCTTTTATCCGCAGTTCCTTCTATATCACTGAATAAAATTTAATGCTACTTTCACAGATTCTTTATTTGCGGGAATAAATCGTAACCCGCCTGCTTAAAAAGCAGTCAAAGAATACCAGAAAATTATTGAAGACTCCCTGGTTCACGATTTTTCCTTTCTGATGTCCAATTGATTCAATTTTACGCTTCCTTTTTGTTTTCTTATGTGGTGAAATGCCAACGACCACACTTCGCCATTGACCATGTGAGGTGTATGTGACGTCATCATCATTGCTCCAAAAAATTGTTGCTATTTGATTGGATAGATTTTCAAGATTATTTCTGAAAAATAATTTCTTCAATCATTTTTGTTTCTTGGTATACAAAACGTATGAATTTCAGTCATATTTTTAGAAAAGGGTACCATTTTATTAATATTTGTTCCATTTTGTGCGGATCCTAATGTCAAAGGTCACAATGGCTGCGCCCATGTCCACCCAATGACCAAAACAAAGCAATAGATAGTACGACAGCAGACGGTGTTGCTAAAAAATGACATAGGTTTGTTTTGATGAGAATTTTTTATACAGGCACATGCTAACAAAATAAAAAAAAAATAGAATACTTACATGTATATTTACCAGCTTATTTAGATGTAAGTAACAGCTGTACACAGTGCAGATCAACTCATATTACTGTGGCTTGCATTGTACAGTTGTAGCTGTGATTTACAGTGTACATGTATCTCTGTCAATCTTATAAGTACAATACCATTTTAATGCCTTTTTTATTTGATTGTTTTGAGTTTGAGTTTCTTTACTTTTGATTTTTTTATAGATTAATTTTTTTCTTTAAAAAAAAAATCATAAATGCATGATTATACTAGCTAGATTAGAGACTTAAGAAATACATCATGTGGCATATAAATGAATAAAATCCCTAGGCTAAACTGAGGGAGATGTTAATGTAAACATGCAGACGGGCATACTTTTTAAAAAAAAAAAAGAATATAACTGTAAAGCAAGTTGGGCTAGATGCACAGGAATGGGCAGATTTATCAATAAAGCAAACAACAGTCAGTGAGCAAAGTAATATCAGAGTGAGACATTTTAAAAATGAGGCATTAAAATATCTTTGTGGTGTACATGCACTTGCTTACAGTACTTACTTGGTTGTAACAATTATGCTTCAACATTGTTTAAATTTATATATTACTCATTTTTTTTTTATTCTTCAAGTAAAATTATGCCTGAAGCATATAAATTATTGAAATGACTTCCTAATGGTACTTAACAACAATAGTGTAATCATATCGAGTGTATTAGTCTTTCTAGGTTGGCTTGATGTGGTTGGCATGAGAGGATAATATAAAAAAAAAACACATGCATGTAACCAACTAGTACTGTCAGCTGGTTCAATATGTTCTATGATCTTTGAATTATTTCAAAATTCAAAGTGTATTTTTGACACAATTAATGTGAAACTTGCTAACATGTATACCAATTATTTAAAATTTCTTAAAACTTATACAAAAGAAGAAATAATGTTCCATTTTCAACATTTTGATGCATATATTAAAAATCCTGTGTCCTTCGGGCGATGTCAAAAGCAGGTGTATGATCATATTTTTCTATCTATTTGTGAATGTCTTTTGTAAGTTTCAGAATTCCTATGTTACTTACGCAGGAAAAAACACAACTACCATCCTACTTAAAGGTAAGTTTTTATATATATACGTATATACAGTTTTGCAACATATAAATGTAAAATCAAGGTTTATAACGCAACCTTTCTTAACTTCATATTCCATTAAGGTATAATATAATTAAGATAATATTTATTAATATTTTATACGTAGATTGTGATTGATAAACTCTAGCTATTGATATATAAGAAAATCATGATATATGGAAATAAAAAAATCAGTTGTTAATTATTTTCAAGTATTTAAAGATAAATTTGTCTTGTTTTATTTAATATATAAACATTTCAGAAGTAAAAAAAAAACTAAAAGGGAGGTTGTTCTGAAAGCTGTGTTAAATTATTGCAAGTGTATTTGACGTGCAATTATGAGACAATAATTTACTTTAATAGGTATACCAGTTATCTGTGTGTTTTACAAGTTATTAAACATAAATTTATAGAGTGTATAGGATTTACATTTCAGATTTTTTTTAAAAGCTCCTTTTCAATTATTTGACACAGTAGGAAAATACCGGTATTATTTGAAATACGAAGTACCATTTGTCCTCAACATCAAATTATTAAATGTTGTTAATATATGTGCATATGTTTCATGTATCAAAACAAAAGAACTTTATTTTTAGAATACACATTCTTTAAATAAACATTTAAAAAGTATGTTTTCACAATCTTTTGTTATATTCTTGAAAATCTACAAGAGTTAGTAATTGAAAAAAGAAATTCTTAATTAACTAATTTTCTAAATTGTCAATTCAAGAAAGTTGAAGTTAGTGCAATTTAGGATACCAGTAAACAAACGAAAGAGTACAATTATCCGTTCTAGAATAAACTACTTTAGAAAAAACATAGTATTAACTCAGTCTACAAGTCATTCTGTTGAGGTTTAGATAATCAGCATGACCTAGCTATATGTTCTGATGACGAACGTAAATTGGACAGCAAGAAGGAATTTTAATTACGACGCAAACTGTTAAAATAATAGCCAAGGCACAATAATGGAAAGGAACCGTGAGATTCACTGCTGGTAACATCAGGCTCCTCCATAAAGAAAAACAATTTATAGCTCATTTGGAGTTAATTATGAAATGACATGAACTCGTCTTGATTGGTTTTTCAAGAGTCTACACGTAATAATATCCTACTTTGTAATACTACTCTTTTTAACTACCTTACATTTCCACAAGTGTTCAAGTGCTTTTCAGAGAATAGCAAATCGAGCATACTCGTGTTATGTACACAGTTTTTGTAAACAGGGCTCGAGTTCTGTTATTGTTTATATTTAGAATTCACCGGGTGCGTTCAATCGTCACAGTCTGCTTACCACAACTGCACGGACTGACAATATAGTGTGTGTTTGTTTTGCTTTCGAACGTGTCTACTCTGAATTTTCTGGATTATAGTATTAATATTTTTTCATTTATACAAAACGAGATTGCCATTCTTCCTAAGGATTAAGAATAAAATTAAATTTGTGAGAGTGCAACGATCTGTCAATCAAACCCGCCGAAAAATTTGAAATTTCAATATCTTTTAAACGAAATAAGATTTTTAATTAATTTTTGTGTGAAATGCTATTAAAATATATAAGTCGTAATATTATAGAGAAAATAATAACTTCAAATCTGTGTCCAAGTACCTTTAAATGAAGTAAAAAAAAATGTTCTGTTTTCCAGTTCTTTCACTTTGTGTTATATTATGAATGATAAGAAATTATACAAATCCACACGAACAAGAAGAGACAGAAATACATAAACATTTAGTTAAGTAGGCTTAGATGCTAATTAATGTCAGAATGTCTAATGGTAGACATTGACCAAGCATTAAGATTTATCATGAGGTAGTCAAGAAGACTTCTGAAGGTGGTAAACTGAAATGCATATGGTTATGACGTTTTGGGGTAATAAACTTAATAAAGGGTCAGACAGACATCTGAGATTAAGAGGTTTTAGATCTCAGAAGTCTCTCATGGTATAAAACTTCAGGAAAAGTTTTCTAATAACATTCAATTGACAGTAGGAGATCCCTATTATAACTGTGGCTTGAAACAATGTCTTAACAGTTGAAGACTATTTTGTTTAATCTGTGGCTCTCCTAAGCTATATGACAAAAAAGTTTTCACTTTATAACCTAAATTCTAGTTGCCAAGCAGATTATTAAAATTATGGAGAGGAATTGGGTAGGGATGGGGTGGATGTTACATTAAAAGTGGACATATTTTTACCAATTATTATTGCATAAATGCAAACATTGTGTATGAATAGTCTATTACTTAACCCAGTCAGGGAGTTGGAAACATAGCTAGGTGCTTGATTTCAGGATGGTGTATTTTGTAACATAAACATTATGAATATATATTCAATTGAAAAGTTCCTTGGAATGTGCAACAAATTGTGAACATTGGTTGGGATGGGGAGGGGAGAGGGGTGAATTTAAGGTGTGGACATACTGAAATTAATTGGTAAATAAATTGCAAAAATTGCATTATCAACAGTTTTGAACAAAGCACTTTAAATAACAATATACAGTATCTCAATTGACAAAATTATCAATAGTTGTATAACAAATAAAGTAAATAGTAATTCATGTAGATCAAGTGTACATTTGAGCACACTACTCATTAAATTTCAGATTCCTCTTAAAATGTCACCATAACACAAGTCCATCATATGGAATGAAGTACACATTATGACAAACATACCAATCTCCATTCATTCATGTAATAACGTCAGATCAAGAACATAGATATGCTTTCACAAGGCCAGTGCTAATATAAACACCTTATATTTTCAACATTTAATAAACAAAATCATAAATTACAACTGAACAAACAAGAAAATTATAGAAAACATCCATTTCTTATTGTTCTATTTCATGATAAAAATACTTAATATTTTACTTTTCCTAAAGATAGTTACATGTACTGAATGTGCTTTAAAATCAATGCAGCCAGTTTGGATATATAAATGCCAGCATCAAAATATTGCATCAGATATATATTTTTAAACCACTTTTAGAACAGGACTGAGACTTAACATTGAAAATAATATTACTTGAAAAAAACTTTGGAAAAAAAATAAAAACTTTGAGTACTGTTGTCATAAACTTGCATGTGTTTCTCTTCAATAAACCCTTTTAGATACATCCTAACATTTTGACATCATCAAGTCTAATAAATATTTTGCAAAATCAACATACATGTACATGAACATAAATTCAACATACAACTTAAATATTGGTAAAAATAAAAATAATACAATACACTTAGCCACTGGTCAGTGAAAGTTGCATTTACATGAGCATGAAACATGACTTGCATCATCATTTTTTTATCTAGGTAATAATAACAAAATAGACCTGAAATAATAAATACATTAAATTTATAGCTGGAAAATTCTGAAGCATTTTTCATCAGCAAGAGGCAGTGTCCCAATATGACATCCAATTGAGGCCAGTAATGTAACGTTCACTGAACCACGATCGATATCCCATCCTGCACCGCGGGAGTGCAAGGTCGGTCAGTTGTGAAATTTGGTTCCTTTGAAGAGAATGGACTAATCCTTCAGTAGTCGTCTAGATCAAAATCATCATCCAGGTCATCCAGCACCTGCCCTGATAACACTTGAAAGTCTATCTGATACCGTAATATCCCTGAAGAAACATGAAGACATGGTTACCATTAATATTCTGCTGTTCATTAAAACTATCATGTTAAACAGCTAACACTAATAAAGAATTACAGATGATTTTATCATTCAAATAGAAGACTTTGCATCACAATTTATGCTTTTAGAGCTGGAATAATATTTTTCATGACAATATGCGAGAAAAGGCTGCCAACAATAGACATGTATATATACACTTTGTTTCAAAGTTAAGGTAAAATTATAGATTAATTGTAACAGGCTAGGAGTTGAGGTTTATGATTATATTTCTGTGGATCTTACAATAATTACTTTTCAAATATTGATTTCCTAGCAGCATTTATATCAATTGAATTTGACAATGTGGACAAGAGTTGTTTCTTAGGGAAATACATAGTAATACTATGACAAATCTGACCTCCAATTCCACCAAATCCTCGAACAAACTGGGCTCCTTCTTGTGACTTGTCTGTGATGATTTCTAGGGTGGCACCTGTCATAAGGGAAAAACATACTCAACCTTAAAATTCATTGAGCAATTGTCATGAAAAATATGTTCACAAAATAAATGAACTTGATGTGAACTAATATTTCTAACAGATTTAACACATCATGTAGCAAAGCCAGGGTAAGATATTCACTGACTTTTTCATGTAAATTTCAACTGGGAAAAAATATCAGTTTTAACCCATTTTAGTCTTTCCCTCTTTAGTTACTGCTTATATCTGCCATTTTTACATGAACGAGCATGTCAGAAATTTTTTTAATAGATTGATAGTAAGATGTTTTTTTTTTTTAAAGCTTTCATTTTAAAATTGTGAGCTGTCTTTTAATATATTTGGTACTCGCATTTATTTGCGAGTTGTAATTTTAGGGAGTTTCTATCCCCTGTACTTACCAAAATTCTTGTAGTTATTTGCGAACCACTCTAATAAGGGCATCTGCTCTGACAATTCTAATTCTACACCAGTCTACAAAGAAGTTTATTTATTTATTTAAATATACCTGCAAAGCTGTTCATTTTACATTTACATTTCTAATTCAAATATAAAGGCTATATGGGATGTCTCAAACACACTTGTTTTCAATATGTTTGAGAAAAAAAATTCTCTCCGATATATGTTGATCTTGAGAGATTAAAAGAAATTTATATACAAGTTGGAAGCAAAATTTTCCAGCCAGTATTTTTTAATCTTGCCTCTTTTTTTATGGTGTATAAGCATTGATTTCACTTAATTATACACCAGAATTACAACTTCCTAATGACTTGAAAGAAACTGTGACCTTTTGTATTACAGTATGTCTCTATGATTTGCCATCACGTTTTCCTAATATGTTAAAAAATGGTAAAACTATATGCAGCTTTAAGAATACACTAGATAATTTTTTGTTTCAATTAGTTACATGAAATGGTCTGAATGCAATAATTTCATACTTGTGTATATTTCTCATAGTTAAGACTAAAGGAAACTGTAACAAAATTTGTAAATTTGCCTCACTTATAGGGATGTTATAAAGTACCCGAGCAGTTTTCAACACTGGAAAATAATATTAAAGAAAATGTACAGGTACTGTAAACCAACTTTTATTCGCATGCGAAAAATTTTCGTGATGTTCACGAGAGCTCTGTTATCGCGAATATTTCTCACCATGAACCGGTTCTTAAGGTATATGTGCCTATTAACAACAGATCAAAAATAGGCTTGATCGCGAAAATTAATTGTCGGGAATTAGTTTATCCATGGTAAATTGCGAAATAAAGACGTAGCGAATAAAAGTTGCTTTACAGTATATAATGGTATCTTATAAAATGCTATCAAATACTTACATCTTTATCTATAAAGTGGGTTTTGTCTTTCTCCTGCTCAGGTCGAAGGAAAAGAATATTCTCAACTGAAAAAATAAGAGAAAAATGTGATGTAAATGCTTTCTTTGGAAGTATAGCAATGTTGAATTTTCTATAGAAAAACTTTTGAACAGATACTTTCACTTTTATACTTAAAAGATAATACTTGTACTTTGAAATGCACATGTCAATAAAAAATTACATTGCTTTGACTTAGATACTGCTTCCATTAGATTACAGAAGTGAACTGACAGAAAACTAGGTCATTTTTCTCACTTGGGTAGCAGCATATTTTAAGTTACATTGGCCTTTATCTTACCATCTGTAGCATGGTTCTTCAGCACGTATCTTGTGACGTCTAAATTCTCCCAGACGATTAAAATGTCCACGGCTCCCATTTCTAATGCCTTCAGCGTATCGTCCACACCAAAACAATATTTCCCTGTGTCTTGTGAGATCTCGTCAAAGTAACGACCTACAATTATTACAATTGGTTAAAGCTGGAAAAGTTTTTATGATTATACTTTCATTTAAACAGGAAATTAATCGTATAATTTACATTTCTCAGTATAAATGGTTTCCATACCTATGAGCTTCTTTTCTTGAATGAATTTCACATTAGCGAGAGAATCTGTTGCTAGTTCAATGGCCTGGTTGAAACCATTTTCTCCTCCATATGATACATCAACAATTTTGATGATCTTGGCTTGTAATCTCTGTGTGAAGTTAAGTATAAATATTCTGGTATACTATGGTTTGACATCTGAAGCATTTTACATCTACTGCATATCAAATGTGCATCAAGCAACAATATCTCGTAAAGTGTATCATTATATTACTAAATCAGTGTTTTTCCTATATTTCAAAGTAAATAGGTAGAGATCAATTGTAACAGGCTTTGGATTGACGTTTAGGTACAAATCCCTGTGGATGTTACAAAGATTAAATTCTTCTTTTTTCCTCAAAGTGTTTTCTTTTAATCAATTTAAGTGGTCAATTTGACCACTTGTTCTTGGGGGAAAACACTGCTAAATTATTTCAAAACTTTAAATCTTTGATAGTCAAAAGACCATGAAAACTTACTGGATCAAACATGTCTGACTGACTGAGTTCCGTTTTGAAATCGGCTGATCCGGCTAATACAAGCCCGGCAATGTTTGGTTTGTCGTTGGTAATGAACAGCTGTACAGCAACTTCTGCAACTTTCCTGACATAATTATGACGTTTTTCCATACGTAAACGGGCAAAACGCAGAGCAGACTGACCTCCTCTACCTGAAATGTTAAAAATAGTATTGGACCATTCATAGCCTCCGATTTAAAGTTGATTAAGTAGGCAAGAACATTTTCTCCCTCTCATCAAAATTGACTTTTTCTACACACATACACTTTTAATTGAATTTAAATCTTATGTAACATTTCTTCTTTCCTAAAAATATTTTTTTATTATTATCTTTTCCAATTCTATTGACTATGACACTTAATTAGCCCTTTCATTTTCATAGGAGATCATCCAGGGAAATAAAACTGGATAATATTTTACCGTGCTTTTTGGGTAAATCAACGGTGAATTTGTGTAGGACTTCTCTCGTGTTTCCTGATAAAGTTCCAAACAATGCTCCGTTACCATCCATCACAATAAAACCGAATTTGTTGTCATCTGCTAACAAAGCTGTCAATGCCTACAACACAAAAGAAAAAGTCTGAGTCAAGAAGAAAAGGCAATAAGAAAAAAAGATTTTTCTTATAAATAGCTATTTATGTACATGTATATCTCAAGATGTAATGATGCATACTGCTGTGTTCAGCAAGTTAATTTTTTTATGCAGATAAATATAGAAACTCCCATAATTAATGATTGGTCTTGGATATGATTATTTTACTTAAAGTTGCATGTTTTTATCCTCGAGCCTTGGTTTGGGGATAAAAACACACAAGTTGGATACAAATTCACAGCAAAACACACACAATTCTTTTTTGAATACAGTTACATATAGCTATTTCATGTTTTACTCCATTTTATATTTGTCTTTCCACATTATTTTACTTATCAATTGAATATAAAAACCATCGTGACTTCACAACAGTAGATATGGAAATGATTGATATCTTATGTGCCATATACACTCTACAATGAAGCAAACTCACGATATAATGACTTGCATAAAATGACATATGCATTTGCTGCAGAAATGCAGACTGTACAGAAAAGCTTTCTTAAGGTTGACCAAAAAAAAAATCCCTGCATTAATTACTAACCTCTGTGTGGAATTTGTTATCACATAGATACAGAGATGTATTAATGGGCCGGAAAGGTTCAAAGTCTATGTTCACTTTCTTCTCCTTGCCTTCATCTGTGACAATGGTACCACAGTATATCACTAACCCATTGGGTGGAACTGAAAAGTGGAGAAGTACAAGATACATCAGAAAGTCAACCTTACAATGATTCCACAGTAAATCACAAATACAAAGGGGGGGGGGGGGGGGG
>PRKT01000044.1:1130527-1162240 GCA_003671525.1 Saccostrea glomerata
GAAAAGGTAATTAAGGTCTCATGTCCCTGAGAACTGAAATTGCAGGAGACAATAAAAAAAGTAGAAAAGGGCTGAAAAGGGGAAAAGTACAAGATACCTCAGAAAGTCAACCTTTTAAGTTTGGTCTTTGATATAACTATTACACTGCTATGTATTCTGGCTTCAACAATTCCTCAAGTCTCTTCCTGTGTCCTATGTATTATGTTTTATGTCCCTCTAGCATTTTCTAGCTTTAGTGGAAAGGAATTATCCTCAATTTCTAACAAGGTAAATGTTCACAAACGGGATATACTGGAAAAAATGAGGGAAAGACGGCGGGATAAAAGACTAAAGCCTTTTAAATTCAGTGAACAAGTATTCATAAATCCAGAGGCTTTATCCTATCATTTATAGAATAACTCAAACATTTAACAGCTGCAATACTATTTTTGTGGGTCCATCTTCAGATTTTTAAAGTGTAAACTGAAAAGGGAAAATAATTATTAGAAACCATTACCTCTACATAAGTGCATTCTGCATCACTTTTAATTAGTGTATTCAGAAGGAAAGATTGTTAGAAACCATCTAGGTTCAAGTGTTAAGTGTAATTAACTACACATTTGTAATTCATGGGTCTGGTCATATTTCTCTGATGAACTTGAAAGAATGGATATATCTTATTCAAATCACTATTTCCTTGACATTTTCTTTGATTTATATTTTTTCTCTTCAAGCGACAATTTTATATGCATCCTAATTAAGGTCTCATGTCCCTGAGAACTGAATTGCAGGAGACAATAAAAAAGGTAGAAAGGGGTTTGGGGACATCCCAGAATATTATATATTGGCGGGAAACTCTCTGGCCACCAGATCTTAGGGAGACAGCCCAATAATTCTTTTCTTTTCCTTTTAATTTTACCTTTGTTGTACAGCTTCAACCTCTGTTGTACAGATGTGATGGCTCCAAGAACGGACAAGCGGTTTACTCTACTCTTGATATTTGATGCGGTTCCAAATTCATCGGCCAACATTTTGGCAATTCTGGAGATTTGATCCTTTGGTGGAATGATTAATGATATCATGCTCGTACCATTTCTGTAAAATGAGTTTTTCAGCATTTGAAAATGTTTCTACCATCTTATTGATCTATTGACATAGAATTAACTGCACTTTTGGATTGATAATCTTTAAAAGTACTGAAGAGGTTGATTTTGTAAAAATGATAAATCTTCATACGCAAAATATATATTGCCCTGAGCTGAATGTACTTTGAATCAAAGTGAAAATTTTAAACATATCATAAGACCCTGCGATACGTTTTATTTGATCCTATTTAATATTCATAATCTTAATTTCATATGTTTTAAATAACATGGTTTACATTTCAAATGAAAATTGTATGTCAGAAAAGTCAAAAGTCTAAAAATCCAGACCAAACAGGGTCAGTCCAGATTTTTTTTAAAAAAATTCTTTGTATAGAAATGAGAATGAGAAATAGCTTACCCTCTTGCAGCTTCTAAACTCTTTATAAGCTTCTTGATCTTCCATATCTCAACATTTCGATCAGCACTGCTTTCTCCGTCTACACCATTCGATGCCATGTTTGTGACACTCGACTATCAGATTATTATTTTACCGTATGGCGGGAATAAATCGTAACCCGCCTGCTTAAAAAGCAGTCAAAGAATACCAGAAAATTATTGAAGACTCCCTGGTTCACGATTTTTCCTTTCTGATGTCCAATTGATTCAATTTTACGCTTCCTTTTTGTTTTCTTATGTGGTGAAATGCCAACGACCACACTTCGCCATTGACCATGTGAGGTGTATGTGACGTCATCATCATTGCTCCAAAAAATTGTTGCTATTTGATTGGATAGATTTTCAAGATTATTTCTGAAAAATAATTTCTTCAATCATTTTTGTTTCTTGGTATACAAAACGTATGAATTTCAGTCATATTTTTAGAAAAGGGTACCATTTTATTAATATTTGTTCCATTTTGTGCGGATCCTAATGTCAAAGGTCACAATGGCTGCGCCCATGTCCACCCAATGACCAAAACAAAGCAATAGATAGTACGACAGCAGACGGTGTTGCTAAAAAATGACATAGGTTTGTTTTGATGAGAATTTTTTATACAGGCACATGCTAACAAAAAAAAAAATTAGAATACTTACATGTATATTTACCAGCTTATTTAGATGTAAGTAACAGCTGTACACAGCACTGCAGATCAACTCATATTACTGTGGCTTGCATTGTACAGTTGTAGCTGTGATTTACAGTGTACATGTATCTCTGTCAATCTTATAAGTACAATACCATTTTAATGCCTTTTTTATTTGATTGTTTTGAGTTTGAGTTTCTTTACTTTTGATTTTTTTATAGATTAATTTTTTTCTTTAAAAAAAAAAACATAAATGCATGATTATACTAGCTAGATTAGAGACTTAAGAAATACATCATGTGGCATATAAATGAATAAAATCCCTAGGCTAAACTGAGGGAGATGTTAATGTAAACATGCAGACGGGCATACTTTTTAAAAAAAAAAAAGAATATAACTGTAAAGCAAGTTGGGCTAGATGCACAGGAATGGGCAGATTTATCAATAAAGCAAACAACAGTCAGTGAGCAAAGTAATATCAGAGTGAGACATTTTAAAAATGAGGCATTAAAATATCTTTGTGGTGTACATGCACTTGCTTACAGTACTTACTTGGTTGTAACAATTATGCTTCAACATTGTTTAAATTTATATATTACTCATTTTTTTTTTATTCTTCAAGTAAAATTATGCCTGAAGCATATAAATTATTGAAATGACTTCCTAATGGTACTTAACAACAATAGTGTAATCATATCGAGTGTATTAGTCTTTCTAGGTTGGCTTGATGTGGTTGGCATGAGAGGATAATATAAAAAAAAAACACATGCATGTAACCAACTAGTACTGTCAGCTGGTTCAATATGTTCTATGATCTTTGAATTATTTCAAAATTCAAAGTGTATTTCTATGTTGTAGTGTAAAAGGCAACATTTTAATATAAATTATACTTTCAACCTTAGACTTTTATTCAAATTTAAATAAGATTTATGATTTTATAGGTTATATTTTGTCAAACAATGCTGGATGTATGTATTGCTGTCCTTTGTGGAATTCCGGGGAGTGGAAAATCAACTTTTGCGAAAACACTTATAAGGAATCAAACAATTAATACAGCAGGGAGTGGACAAGAACAGGAGATAAATGGAGAGTCCTTCGACTGGATGTTGGTATCATATGATGATATAATTCCTTCAGACACAGAGAAACATATAATTGAAAAAGAGGTATGAAAAATATGATAATTTGCTCTTGATACCGTATAAGTGGAAATTTTAGCAAGACACAAATTAAGTGATTTCTCCATAAAAATTGGTATTTTATTTTCAGCGATAATTAATTTTAGCGATTTTAAAATGCTCACAAATGAAGCTATTACGAATAAAATGCAATTAAATTAAAGCGATATTCAATTTTAGCGATCTAAGCACCCTAGCTAATAATGCCAAAATTAAATCCTCGCTAAAAATTCTACTTACTGGTATTCAGTATATCAGGTTAAATGTAAACTTTAATCATTTTTTTTCATTGAGAGTGAATTATTGATTATTAAATTTCTGCAAATTTCCATTGTAGGTGCCAAATGCTTGGAAGCTTTACAGGGAAAATATTCAGAACGCAGTCGTGTACCTTATACAGAGATTACAATCCGACTCGGAGTTAACAGAACCAATGGAAGACAAAAGTGACTGCTGTTTTGAAAGTTTTAGAACGTTCATGCAAAGAATGCTTGGAAAGAAAATTGGTGCGGTAGTGATACTTATTGATGACAATATGTATTATAGCAGTATGAGATACAAGTATTATCAGCTTACCAGGAAATGTAAGTTTTCAAACTATAAACCCTTTCACAGTACTATTCTTTTGCAGGGCAAAATTATCTATCGACGAAAACTCTATAAAACATCTTTAATGCGCCTTGCAAAAGAGAAGTACTGAAGTTATTGTGAAAGGGCTAATTCTCGATAACAGAATTTTCTTTTATAGCCATTTGTAAAAATATGTAACATTTGTTCCAAATCTATAAAGAAACTGAAAGCATGAAAATGATTTTTCTTCCTTTTTTTCTGGCAGACAAGGTTGGGTTTTGTCAGGTACACGTCAAATGTGACACTGATTTGGCGTTGATCAGAAACAGACAGCGTTCTTCCGGACAAGTCCCAGAGGATGTCATTCTCAATATGGCAGCCAGATTTGAAGCCCCTGACCCAGAACAAAATAGCTGGGAGAAGTACTCAGTCAAAATAAACACCAATCTGAGTTCAGAGGCATTAGAAGAGTAAGTAGTATAGTCATCTTATTATCAATTGCAGTGAAGTGTACTGTTTGGAATTTCATCTAGGGATGTGCAATTTTATCGGTATACCGGTATATCACAATTTTTTGTTGCGTGATACGGAGACCTAAATACCGGTCTTTAGGTACATATTATAAAGTCCAGAAATTATTCATTTATTTGTTCAATCTTTCAAATTACAATTACAGAAAGTATAAAAAATGTTAGAAAAAGTGAAAAGAACGGCATCTTACCGTCCAAACATAACTGATTTTATATGCATAAAAATTTCAAGAAAGTAAAATTTTGTTTTTCTAGCATATTTTTAAGAAAAATAATGACTTTTCACATAAAATCATTGTAAAAACCGCTTTTAAAAATATCATGATATTATCGTGATATTGTGGGAAAAAATCGTGATATATCGTGATACGAAATTTTTGGTGATACCAATCCCTAATTACATCACAACATACAGTCATGTATTTAATAGCCATATGTGCTCAAGGTGAATATTAATTCTCTCCTAACTGCAAGCTTTTTGTTTCTTGTTTCAATGTGTTCTTTTTTCCAAATTAGTTTGTTGCACAAGCACCCAATCAGGGAAAAGGAGAAACTACTAATCGTAAAGCTTGCATGAACTATATACCTAGAGGGCAGCTGACAAAATAGGTTTTGACATAATGCAAAATGGCACACTTCACTGAAATTGATAATATATCTTGTACATCTTTTTATGCCCCTGCTTTTGTTTTTATACCATGAAGTTAAATCCACTGAACTAGAGAAGATGAATCTCATATACATTTTTCAAGACATAACAAAGATTCTAATCTCTTTTCAAATCATGGACGTCCTGGTTAGAATGGGGCCTCAATAAGAGTTCTAATATCAGTATATGTACATGTTGAAACAACATATTTTCTTTACAAAATTTTAACTGTACAAATACATATAATTATTTTGTATAAAATTTCAGTTCAGCAAAACAAGTATTGGAGCTAATATTAAAGGCCTTATCAGATCCATCTATGCCAGTACTGGAGGAACTGGATCAAAATTCTAAAGAGATGGACAGACAAATCTGTAGTGAGAATGTCATTCACCAGGCTGATATCGTTATGAGAAAACTGATTGCCGAGTACATGTGTCAGGCCAATGGTAAGTCTTCCTCTATTCAACAATGATTTATTTTTAGTGTGTGTGTATAATTTTTTCCCCACAATCATGGTACATTTATAGAGCCACTTGCTCTTTCTCGTTGTTAGGATATTCTTGCTCCTTTGTTTTGTTCCCTTGTCCACAACTTTTCTTGTTGCCAGGGGTAGGTGTACCAAATCAGCAATGATTTATTTTAATGCACACGTTAAATTGTATAATTTTAAATTTTTCCCACAATCATGGTGCACTGATAGAGCCACTTGCTCCTTCTCATTGTTTGGATGTTCTTGTTTCCTTTGTTTTGTCCCCTTGTTCATCCCCTTGCTTGTTGTCCCCAGTCTTGCTTTATTGCCTCCCCCCTTGCTTTGTTTCCCAAAAACTTTTTTCTTTGTTGTTCTTGCATTCTTGCTTCCTTCCTGTTATCTTATTAATGCTGCTCCCTTGCTCTCTCTTTCCGAATAGCAAGGAAGCAAAGCAAGGGAGTGATTTGTTATAAACCAGTGTACCATTACCCGATACTGTAGATTCCTTATTTTTCGCAAGTACTTATTATCCAGATATGGCTCTTAGACAACAAATCGCGAGAATATTTATTCGTGAAAGGGCGATTCATCAAGAGAATTTACATGGATTTCAGGACCATAAATATAAAAGCGAGAAATTTTATTTGCAAGTGATGTTTCTCGCGGAATTACGCGATAATAAATTCCTTGTGTTAAATTAGGAATTTACAGTATTTAATTTTTATCAACAGGTTTTTTTTGTTTCAGGTCAAAATACAGACAAAAATCACATGAAGTCTCTATCGGCCTGTTTAAGTTGCTGTAAATCTGACATTCTACAGGACCTGAGGAGAGGAATGGTGTATTTTAGTTCCTCTGAAGAGTTACTTGCCAAAATAAGGGACGTTTTTCATGAAAAGCTTGGTGCTTATGGTTTTGGATGATATATATATACCTCTACAAATTGAATTAGTACCCACAAAGTGGAATGCTGTGTAGTCCAGGACAAAAATTTCCAAAGAGTGAATCACAGTACCTCATGATCATGTGAAAATAAGACATTTGTTTTATTGTGATTTCCAGCGAGATCTTTTAATTTTTCATTCAATCAAGACAAATGTTCAAAGATCAACACAAACAAAGATTATGTGCAATAGATTTTATTGTTGAATCAAGTATATGTTGATAAAAAACACAAGTAGAAACACAGTTCTTATTAGTTCACTTTTTTGGTGCTACAGAGAAAATTTAAGGTTTCCAAGAAAGGATATGGGATCTGTAAAAAGAAAAAAGAAGATAAATATAAATGTACAAAATCACAACGAAAAATGTAAATAATTCACAGATAAATATGAAATCAACAATATGTAAAATGTAGAAATGACTTGTTTCTTACATTGGTGTAAAGTTTTCATTTCATCAATCAGTCGTATTGGTTGTTTTAATAGTCCTCTAAATCCAGATCAAAGTCCAGATCAGAGAGATCATCCAAGCTCTGGAACTCCATCTTGTATCTCAGCAACCCTGTAAATACAGAATTCTAAATATAAAACAAAGCTTTAAGTTTAACTCTCACTTTGATAATAACAACTGCATCTGTTTCTTCATAAAATTGTCATGGACTCCTGATAAAAAGTCTTTTCTTACTCAGCAGTGCATAAATTTGTGAAAGCCTTAGTATTAAAGCAGAGTTTTCAAAGGATTTGTTTAATGAATTTAGAATGTTGGAGTTTTTGGAAAATGCACACAAGTTTATCATTCTGAAAATAATGGTGTGATATAATTTATCTGATTTTATAAATGTGATTATGCTATTTTATAAAATAGATACAATGTACATTCAACTTCTTTTCACAGTCAGGAAAAGAAATTGATAAATAAAATTGAATAACAATTACTGCAATGCAGAATTGTCATCATATTTAATTTAAAGTGCAGCTGTATGTATTGGTCTTAAATGGTCAATAAACTATTTTCAAATTCTACCAGCAACAGTTATTTATATCAAGTATGCAATGCGTCTTACCTCCAAGTCCACCAAAACCACGCACAAACTGGGCTCCTTCTGGGGTTTTGTCTGTCACAATTTCAAGATGAGAACCTAATGTAAAATATGGTTGTACTGGTCATTAATTAACATGATTTTAGAAGAATTAGTGCATTCTAATGATCTAAATATTAGAAGAAGAATTGTTCTTTGTAAATGTCCTGGTACAAGTCTTAGTGCTCATTATCAGGATGTATCAAGGAGTAAGAGGGCTACTGAGTGCTGAAGACAACATCCCCCAACATACCTCAAGAGCCACTCATTGTGCCACTCAAGTTAAAAAATCAGTATGCTTCCTCAAAGCTTCATATCTATACATGTTTGTACATGTTTATAAACAAATGGTCAACATTAAGCTCAGAGATTACACAAAATGTAATAATTTGTACAAACTTTTTTTTTTATAAATATACAGTTAACCGTATTTTCCAATTTAAATTAAAAACAGATGATTATAATGAGAAAAATGTTTAATACCAAATGACTTGTAATTGTTGACAAGCCATTCAACCAATGACATCTCTTCTACTATTTCCAACTCAACACCAGTCTACAAAATAAAATTTAATTTTTTCAAAATTACTGTTCATTTTTTATGTTAAATTTACAGAAAATGGTATAAGTGCATGCATTTATTTAATATTTGAAGAATGTGCGACATACCTCCTCATCAAGGAAAAATGTCCTGTCCTTCTGTTGCTCTGGTTTTAAAAACAGTGTTGTTTTACCTGTAAGACAAAGAATATATATGATATTGTAAAACAGCCTACAATTTTTAAAGGACACTGTACACGTTTTTCCTTTGTCAGAAACTCACAGTTGATCACGCTTTAGACAAGCAAAATTGGTTTCAAATTATTCATCAAAATCAATCTTGTTAAACAATTCACCACTGCTATACATGTACCGTTCTCTTTGTAGTTAGACATGACATTATTCATCAAAATAAATCTTGTTTGACTATTGACGAGGGGTACATACTGTTATCTTTGTGGTTCGACATGACGTAGCGAGTGATGTCCAGATTTTCCCACACCACCAATGTTTCCACGGCCCCGGCCTCCAGGGCAGTCAGCGTGTCATCTACTCCAAAGCAGTACTTTCCTGTGTTCTGAGCAATCTCCTCAAAGTAGTGATCTGTAATAGAGGAGTATCACATCTGCTGTTATCAAATAGGCAGAGCAATTAAATTTACAGAAGACGTCAACAAATCATAAAATTCTAGCACTGAGGAATTAAAATACAATCATGAAACTTGGAACAATTATGCTGGACACTATAATGACACTTCGCTATCAGCATCAATTCATTACAAGCATATTTGCTACATGCATGTTTTACTGTCAATAGTACTGTATACTGAACATTTGCTCCTATTTGTTCATCCCCCACTATAATCATATTGCAAGTAAACTTTTTTTTATACGGACATTCAATCTCAGGTTGGCAAAAGTATTGAACAAAGTAGTGTTGAGTACTATCTGAAATGCTTTTACTGAACATCAACCTTGTAGTTTTGGGGGGGGGGATGGGGTTTTGTATTTGTACCTAGAAGATTTTTCTCTCGAATGAATTTAATGTTCCCCAACACATCTGCTGAAAGATTGACAGCCTCGTTAAATCCACTCTCTCCTCCATAGTTAATGTCTACTACCTTAATGATTGCTTTTTGAAGTCTCTGGAAAACAAATTCAAACCATTCAAAAGGAAATATATACATAAAGGATTTGGCTTGACTTTTGCTGAAGCAATGTTCATTACAATACTCGTATATATACTGGCAAACATGTACTAGCATTTGCATCTATTAAGAAGAGAAATGTACCGTTACATGAATTTATAGACATACCTTCAAATGATGAAGTATAATTCAGTGTATTTATTGGAAGAAATTGTGTGAATTTTGGGTCATAATGAAAAGGACAAGTTCAGCTAAGACCCCTTTTTGGCCCCCAGTGTAGGTTTTCTCTTATAACCAGACAGTTGCAGAGACCATGTTACATATGTATTAGCATGCCTAATTAAAAAATATCTAAATGAAAGTTAAAAACTAATGGAATTACCGGATCCAGAAGGTCAGTTTGGCTGAGCTCGACCTTAAAGTGGGCAGAGCCTGCCAGTATAAGACCTGAGACATTGGGTTTGTCCTCAGTGATGAACACTTTGACTGCAGTCTCAGCGACCTTCCTCACAAAGTTATGTCTCTTCTCCATTCTTATCCTTCCCATTCGTGCAGCTGACTGACCTCCCCTTCCTGAAATGAAAGAAATTTTAAATTTACGAAAATGCACTTTAAAAGTCAGACTCTTACTCAACGTTGAAAATTAATAGAAGTCAGTCTTCTTTACATTAATCATCTTCCATAATCATAGTGCATCATATGAGAGGAGTGTCCTCTAAATATATGATTATCAGATGTCAATATAAAACATCCCTTACCATGCTTTGGTGGTAGTTCCACAGAAAACTTTTGAATGATTTCTTTGTGATCCCCACAGAGAGTTGCAAACAGAGCGCCTTTCCCGTCCATTATGATGAAACCATATTTGCTGTCGTCGGTTAGTCACGCCCTTAACAGCTAGAAAATACAACATATTTCAACACTTAAAAAATACGTCAAACACTTGAAGTTAAAATAAATAAAATTAATAAAATCAAAAGAAAAATGTATTAATTAAACACTTTAAACTAAACAAGAAATTTGAGAAATCAGTGAATCATCACATCTCAAAAATTTTAATGGAAATCAACAGAGTAGCTAGATATATACACAGGATACAGGAAATATAAATTGCATACCTCTGTGTGAAACTTGTTGTCACAGAGATAAAGGGAGCGATTGATTGGACGATAGGCCTCAAAATCAAAGTTCACGAGTTTTTCCTTTCCGTCATCTGTGATAATGGTTCCACAAAAAATCACAAGTCCGTTCTTTGGAACTACAAGTTTGTAAAATAAAAATATATTTGTCAAATAATCAATTTTTAGCAAGCACATTACAGCACCAAATCAAAATCCAATTACTAGTTTAGTAATCAAGGTTAAAATCTATCCCTGCAAGCCAACTAATTTGCAAATACTAGTAATCGATGTATTATTCATTAAGCAAAATTTCATCTGCTTCAGATGATGTTTTCAAATATGACAGTTAATTTTTTTTAATTGACTATCTATTTTAAGATGTTTTATTATAATCGGCATTTAATTGTGTATCCTTCTATTTTACCTGCTTTATAGAGTTTCAGTCTCTGCTGTACTGATGATATAGCACTCTGCACTGACTGCCGATTCACCCTGCTCTTGATTCGTGAAGCTGTTCCCATTTCTTCCGTCAACATTTTGTTAACAATTGGTAGTTGTCCATTTTGCGGTATGATCAGAGATATCATGCTTGTTCCATTTCTACAAACATGCAGGTATAGAAAATAAGTATGCTTAATAAATATTTAATTATACACAGATACAGTGCTTTCTTTTTAGTTTTTTATCGTTAGAACACAGGCACCTGAATTTTTATCAATCAGTCGCTAAATAAGCCATATATAAAAAAAATTCTACCCCCTCTATATATAAAAACACAAGGTGTATTTATATATAGAGGGGGTAGAATTTTTTGATATATGGCTATATAGAGGGGGTAGAATTTTTTTATATATGGCTTATTTAGCAACTTATTGATAAAAATTCAGGTGCCTGTGGTTAGAAACATCTTTGGAATGTAAGAAAAATCTTAAAGGTAGTACCAGCTCAGCCAGTAAACAAATAATTTCAATATCCAAAGCTTTTACAATATTATACATCTTACCCTCTGGCACTATCCAAACTCTGGATAAGTTTTTTCATTCTCCATAGTTCAACATCCGATTCGGAGTTTGCAATGGCAAACTCATTCCTAGCCTCTGCCATTTTTGACAGTTGTAATGCCCCGATGACTCAATATCTTGCCACTGAATGATAACTTAATCGTTATAGTGATGTTGCCCTTACCTGCTGTAAATAAATACTGGTCTTTGCACCACATTGTGCAAGGTGTTGCGCAATCCTTAACCCTCAATCACAGTCAAATAAAAGCTTCATATCCCTTACCAGAGTTATACATTCTCAATCGTTTTCATGAATTAGTTAAGAGGGAACAGTTCGGGCATAAAATATTCGTATTGGAAAAGAATATTAGGTACGAGTTACTGAAGTTGCTAAAGAAGCCTCCTTGAGATTTATCATTAATCATATTTTCAGAATTAACGCAAAAAATTGAACTTCATTTTCCAAATCTGGTAATGTAGAAGCCTTATTGGCCAAGACTCCTTACAGGACAGGAAATTTGAGCCAGTAAAGGTAGGCTATGTAGCAATATCAAGTATGTGAATTTCATGATTGTTTTCATTTTGACACTTCTTTTTGCCACAGTCAAAATGCATGATGATTTGGACTTATCTTAAAGAAAATGAATGTTTAATATACATACAATAAATGTTCAAGTTCAAAGTATCATATTTGTTCTAGATTATGGCAGATAGTGTTCAGACTTCCTCTGAACTAGACTCGGCAAATCTAGATAGTAACACAGAGGAAGACTTGAAGAAAATTCTTGAGGGTCAGCATGTTCCCGTCAATGACATTACTGTGGGATTAGACAGAATAGGTACATAACAAATAACTGAACAATAATATATCTCAGATAATGTTCTCAGTACTGTAATCAAGAAAGTAGTATAAAATTTATGTTCATTTGATTAACAAATTTCACATAACTTACACATTTGAAGTGAAATTGTGGTAACAAGCACTGGTAAAGTGTGTAGTTTAATGTTTAATGTTGGATTTGATTTCATTGTTTTCTCTTAGTCATGAAAAATAGCTCAATTAAATACAAAATTAAAATTAATATGTAATTCTTTTGTCATTACATGTGTGGCGGTCAGCCGGGTTCGATCGCCGGAGGCCAGATAGCCCAGTTGCTAGAGCACCTGACCGGCATTTCAGGGGGCTCTGGTTCGAATCCCGGTCTGGTCCGCTGCATTTTCTCTCCCGTTACACATGTATTTATTGTTTTTCAGGCAATTTTGTACCAAAGACTAAAAAGACTGTGTATTATATTGTGGGAGCAGTCATTATTAATGATGCAGGCCAGGTGTTGATGATACAAGAGGCCAAGTATTCATGTTACGGACAATGGTACCTCCCCTGTGGAAGAATGGAGAAAGAAGAGAGCCTTGTGGTATGTGAAGGCTGTTAAGTCAACAAAGTCTCTCTTTTCAAAATGTCCACTGCTTGAAAAGTTGGAGTACATTGTACTGTGTTCTCAGGTTGAAAATAAATGAAAGATGGCTGGAAGTTTACTCAAAGATGACTGAGCTAGAGCTCTAAGCCATTCAGTCACCTTTTCATTATACCTTTCAGTGAAATTCAGTTACCTAAAGAATTTCACCATATGGATTGGGTGGTCCATCCATACATATGTGAAATTTGGGGGGTTTAGACATCCCCCAAAAAATCCTTCACCATTCTTGAAATAATTAAATTCCATATCAAACTAAAAAACATTGATTATCCTATAACTTTCATAAGAGAGACCCTTTCTAAAGATCAATTTATTGACGGGCTAGTTAACTCCGAGATAAGGATACGAATAAAGCAAGCGAAGCCAACAAATTTAAATAAGGCAATAAGGTTAGCTGTACATATCAAACTATAAAACATTGATTATCCTACATCTTTTGATCTGCTTTGCATTTCCAACTTTTCAGAACTAAATTTTTCTCCAACACCTTATTACCCTTATTTTACGATTAATATCTAAAAGGAGGTCAGGGAGGGGGCCAACCAGCTACTGCATACAGGGTTTATATTTTTGCCCAGAGTTATTTTCGCCCTTTTGCATTGGCAAACTATTTTGCCCCGTTTAAAATTCGCCAAGTCATAGTTTTGTGTAAGAAATTATGCTGTGTAATTTGAATTCGCACCGTTTTAAATTCGCCCAATCAGGAAGAGGGGAAAGGGGCAAAAATAAAACAGGGGCGAAAATTTCCCTGTATACAGTATTTTGTGTGCATTATTAGTGTTAAAAAGTTTCGTAATGATCCACTCCTACCCCACCCCTCAATGCCTGAGGTATACTAAATATGTGTATATATTACCCATTAACTTTATGATGACATATTTTAAATTTTTATTCTTAGCCAAGAAATTTTTGTCAAAAATTATACATTACATATTTTTTTGAATTTTAAGCAGTTAACATTAACATATTCTTGTAATCATTGCCATTAGGATGCATGTAAAAGGGAAGTGGAAGAGGAGGCGGGGCTGACCTTTGAACCCACAACTCTATTATGTGTGGAGTATGGCTCAGGATACTGGTATCGAGTGATATTTACTGGCCATGTCACAGGTATTTAAAAATATGAAATGAAAAAAATTTTCTCTGAATTTTAAACTCTATCTATGACCATGAGAAAGAAAGAAAGAAAGAGAGAGGGGGGGGGGATATTAAATTTCCTGCATGTGGAATTTGCATACACCTTGCAATGCCATAGGAGACAGATTCATGTTGTAAAATTTTTGATAATTTAACAGGAGGAAAACTAAAGACACTGGAGAGAAAAGATAAGGAATCATTACAGGCAGAATGGATTGATCCTGTACACCTACACAATAAAACTCTCCCTATCAGGTACTTGAATTCTCATGACATTCAACAGTATTATGGAATAGTAAGGTTAACTGATTGATCATGTTGATCAATCAGTTTTTCACGTAGTGGAAAGATAGCAAATTGAAAATAAAGTCAAACATATATCTCACACATCATGAGACAGAGAAATTTCTTCAAATTTTACAAAAAAATCTGAGAATTTGAGATATCCAAGGTAAAGTATTTAAGATTTAAGTGCATGAGTCTAAAGAAGCATTTCCACACATTTATGGAATTCGAGATACAGTTGAATCTCTCGCACATCATTTTGATACTGTGGATAATAATGTAGTGGAAAGTTAGAAGACATATTCACATTTCGTTTCTGTTTTTTTTTATCTTCAATTATTCAAATCCTTGGACATCTTCGCTAGCCAAGGGTTTCCGATCTGATACCTACTCTACAACCTACTCTTGTAGAGTAGGTATCAGATCGGAAACCCTTGGCTAGCGAAGTTGTAGAGTAGGTATAGGATCGGAAACCCTTGGCTAGCGAAGATGATGCTTGGATATCTCAAAAGTTTTCATTTTTTCAGCCAAATCAAGTTTAACATGCTAGATTTAACAAAGCTTGACTGCTGCAGTATATACATATGCGATATTATTTAGATTTAATTTATCATGAAATTTTTCTCCAAATGATTATGTTATTTTGTTTTATTTAATGATTTATATTTTAGGGCAAAAGATATAATGCCCCTGATTAAGCTTGCTTACAAACACTGGGAGAAAACTGCAGCACAGAGGCCAAAACCTTTACTTCCCTTACCCTACAAACATAAGCACATCATTAACCGACCACTGTTAGTACAGAGATTCTCAGACAGGTAAGTTTTTTTACGAGGCTTAGTTCCTGTTTAGCTGTCCGTCTGTCCTTTTCATACCTAACAAATTTACGTCACAGTTTTCTCAGCAACTACTCATTGCAGATGCTTGAAATTTTTAGGCAATCTTCTCTTAGGCATGCCATATGGTGGAATTCATTGTTCAAATCTGATGTCAACTTCCCGTTTATCCATGCGTCTGTCCATTTCATACCTAACAAATTTTTTGTCACAGTTTTCTCAGCAAATACTCTGTGCATCTGTCCATAATTGAACTTGCAATGGGTAAATTGACATGATAGTGTATACTCACATCAGAGCTGGGGTATTACTAGTGAGCATTGGCTCACAGACTTTTGTTATTCATAATATATATTTTTTTTTTAGTGAAATCTATGTGTTGGTGAAATCAGAGGGTGGATCACATTTTCCATGTGGTGTAGATTTCAGTAGAACTCCATCTGCACTTCTGACAACCATATACATTCTCAAGGTGAATTTTTAGACTTAAGAATTGTAGACATGGCTTAGTAAATACTGTTACAATGATGTAATTGTAAGATATTTATGTAATTTTTATGGGGTTCTTGGATATTATATTAACAGTACAAAATACGTTAATATTGTTATAATTTTAATTATTATTAATATTATTTTTAAGACACATTATTGTGTAAAACTGCAACCATATATATTTTTTACATGAGGTCAATGTTCTGTTGAATTACAAAATCAGTTCCATCTGCAGGTAGAAAATTTTACAAATTTCTTGGCCACTATTATACATGTATAAAAATGCAGGACAAGCTATATTACTTGTTTGATCATGTTAAAATCCTGACCTCAATGTTCATTTGTTGCAGGCTAGGATTACGGTAATGTTGATTCCTGCACTGAAAAAAACACATTAACACTTATTGCTTATTGCAATGTTTTTAGGAAGCTGGTTGTAAATCAAAGTTAAAACCTAAACTCTGTGGGCTACTGAACTTGGAACACGGAGCAGAGCCGGGGTGTAGAGAGGATGGAATCTGCTTCACCATACTGGTCTCCCTTGATTATTCAGAACTTCCTGTTCTAGAGAATCCTGGGTATAAATGGGTGAAACTCAAGGACCAAAATCTGATTCAGAATATATGTGCAGCATTTGATAAGGAGAAGATTGTGCCTTTCATTGACTTAAATAATTCATTTTAGCTTACAAAATTAGGTGATTTAGCAAAGGTTTATTTTATATATTAAAAGACCAAAGATTTTAATAATTTTAGTTAAGCTCAGTTCAACATAACCTCATTGGCATATGGTCTTTGTGACATTAGCTCATATGGAATGATATTCCAAGGATTATCTCTTTTTTTATATATACATGTACTTGCATTTAAAACATTATGTCCTAAACCTTATTAAGTTTATATAACTTTTTTCAAAGTTTATTCTGAAGCATAATTATGGCAACATATCATTTTATGCAGAATTATTTTTTGTGTTTTGTGTTTTTGTTTTTTCTTTGAATCCTGCTTCTGATGTATGTTATTTGAAACTGTGTTGAGAACTTTTACCATTTTGATATTGAGATACCAATTGAATCTCTCTACCCTGTAGATACATGTATGTTAAAATGCAATAGAATACCAATATACAAATATAGCCATTCATGATGTCAATCCATTGCATGAAATGTCTTTGCAGAAAAAGCGTATCAACTGAACGCAAAGATCTAAATTTTTGTTATCTTATTTTCTTCAAAAGCAACATTTTATTTTGTTACATTTCTTTTTAGAAATATTATGTTTAGAAAAAAAACTATTATTAGAAGTCAATCCAAGTGCCCAGTATTTGCTCAGCCACATAATCTAAAAAGAATTTTGATTGGTTTGAATGGCATACCCAGTAAAACATTTTCATTTTTATATGTAACAAATTTAAGCTTTAAAATACAATTTTTAAAGGCAATTTGAAGCTCTCTTCTTCTAGCAATTATTATTATTATTTAATTTTTTTTTTTTAATGAACCTGAAGCTCTGAAAATGTGAAGTTTTCACCTATGAACCATTACATTGGAAGGAAATCCTGGAATTGCCAGTTTTTACATTACTAACAAAATATTTAAACATATATAATTCCATTTCTATTTCTTTTCTCTGTGATATCTCTTTAAAACTTAGTTGAGTTGATTTCTTGATCATTCTACTGGAATGTAATTTTCACCAAGCGAAAGGTCAGGAGCTAAGGAGGCCTATTACCTGCATATGCATGTAAATCTCTGGCATCTGTATTAGTCTCTGACACTTAAGTAGGCCTAATATGCATGTAAATCTTGTGTGTCTGTCTTTGTGTTTGATGTCAGTGGGCAGGGACTATTAAAATTGACAACTGGGAGGCCTTGTGTAATTTAAATATATTAGTAACATTTTGAAAATCTAAATTTACAATTTTCTTTCACATTGAAAAGGAAATATAAGGAATCGCTCATTTCCAACTATCATAGATATATATATATATTTGCGTTGACAGTGCTGTTTGCTGTTTGCCATTTTAAAGGAGTATATAAATAGTTCATATTTATTTATGCATATTAACCCATAGATTAACAAGTGTTCGAATTAATGTGCACATATACCCCAATTGCCCCCCCCTATTATAGATTACGCATTTTAAATATATATCATAATCATTAATATGGTCCATGGTCGAAAAGCACATTGAATTCTTTTAAATCTTAAGTTATATTGGCACAAAATAGAACTGATAGATCTACAGCTTGACGGTTTTCCATTGTCAGAGAATACTCAATTGTAGAATAATTTAAAATTTTTAAAAGTATAGAGAATGATTTGAAAATGTAGAGACTTGTTACTGGTGAGTATATGCTGTGATATTTTTGATGTTGTTGATTTGTCCTTTGACTGTTATTGCTGAATAAAAGATACAATATGTACACAAGCTGTGTACAATGATTTTTTATATTTGTGGAAGTGTTTCTTTCCAAAATAATTTACTTATATTGAGATGCCACCACTGACTTGTACATATCTGCAAAGGTCTGCAAATTTAGACCTCTACTCGAAACTTAGGGCCATCGAGCATCGAAGGATTAACACGTAGCTACTGCGACATGGGACCTTGGTTGCACAGGCACTTGTTTTGGCAAAAAAAGTTTAACCCATTGTTTGAAATAATGTTAATTCTTATAACAAGTGCCTGTGCTTAGATTAAAGGTCTGGTGTGAAAGACTGGTCTCCAATTCCTGCAGTGAGATTCGAACCTGCGACATAATGATCAACTTACTCTGTGACTCTAGAACAAATTTAACATTCTAGCCTCTGCGCCACAACGGTGACTTTAAGTGTTTAAGAAGATCTGTTAAGTGACATTTTAAGGGTCACATTAAACGTTTTGTAATCCCATCATTATTATGATCATGTATTCCAAAGTCCATATTAATTATAAATGAAATTTGTACACTGACTCTATTTAATTGATATTTTTATTTCCAATTTTGAACTTATTAAAAATTTCTTGCTTTAAAGAGATTTAGGCCACAAGATTAGTTTTCTTTCAAACTATAATTTTATAGTATTTTGATAAAATTCAAATTTGCTACCTTTTACATGTAGATTGTTTTTTTTCTCACCTCAAATAATTGAAATTGAATTATTCTACTGATATTGTGAGATGATAACTACTACATGTACTTGAATTTTAGTGTAGTTACGTACTGTAAATGAAAAATGTGAGAAAAAAAATTGGACAATGAACCATAAACAATATCAATCTGCTAACATGACATCAAACACGGACCCTTGAAAATTCCGAATGGGATCATTTGCCTAGCCGGAGTAACCATCCCATGTCCTCCGCTCTCCATGAGGAATATTTCGTAGTCAAACTTGCTATTGAAAACAAGATATGTTTGTGAAACACAGATGCCCCAAATGGCAGCTTCTGGCAAGGGTTGATATTTCCCAAAAGCAAGTTTAACTCCAAAGGTCAAGGTCAACATCGTTGGTCTTCTCACAAGGAATATAGAAAAGATATGAAAGCCCTAGTACTTCTGGTTCAAAAGTTATGGTCAAGCTTAATTTTTTTAAGTGGGCCAAACTCTTAGGTCAAGGTCGAAAGGTCAACTATTTTTATACCCATTGAAAGGTCTTGGCACAGTGAATACACATGTGAAGTATGAAAGTCCTAGCACCAACTATTCAAGAGTTATGGTTATGGTTAAAGTTAGGGAATATTTTGTAAGGGTGGGCCAAACTCCAAGGTCATGGTCACAAGGAATACACCTGTGAACGATGAAAGTCATAGTCCCACCCACTCAAAAGTAATGGCAAAGGTTAAAGTTTTTGTAAGAGTAAAGATAAAAGCTTGATAGAACATTTGCTGGACCTATGCAGTATATCTTTCTGTGTAGGGATTTCTATGAAGGTTTGGAATCCAATACAGGTAAAATAGATCAAACTTTGTTTACTTAATAAACTTCGTCTACTTAATTATATTAGAGATGAAAAGTCTGAAATGTGATTTTTGACGAATTTTATCTTACTAGTATTTTAGAGAGTATTTTAGAGAGTGATCTGTTTATTAGTTAAAACTTCTTCTAAAACCAGATTCCTCAACATAGAAGAATGAATACATGTAACTATTAAGATATTTTAATTTTACTTGCGGTGATTCATATTAGAAAACATTTTTATTGAATAGAGACTACACCTCCTTTTTTTTTTATCTCTTTAAAGTCAAAATACACTTAGTAATAAATTAAGTTTTGAAATGTAGTTATAAAATTCCTTAATAAAGGTCTAAACTTTCTTAAATTAATATAATGTTTTATTGCATTAGTTTTCACCGAGTTCAATGTAGGACATTGAGTATTTCACCCCAATGTAAGTTAAATTTATCTGATATACTATTTTAATGCGTAGTTTACATAAATATACCGGTATTTATTTGTCTTGGTTATCTAGGTTATCTTACAAATCCAACAAATTCCTTCAGTGAAAAAAAAAAGAATATCTGAATTCTGTTCAGTATTTTTTTTTCACTGTGTTATACCCAATGGCTGTAGCTTAACAGTGGTGGATCCAGGAATCCGAAAAAGGGGGACCCGGCCAGTTTAAGGTCTGGGTAACTAGGGGCCCACACCCCAAAAATGATTCATTAAATCCTGTATATTTTGGACAAAAAGGGGCGGGCCCCCTGGACCTCCCTCTAAATCCGCCAGTGAATTAATCTCGGAAAAAATTTATTATGAATGAAGAAAAATGGAACTGCAATAGTGCCTTACCACAGTGACCTTACAATGATGCATTGCAGGGTCCAGACTAAGCCATTTTCTGAACTCATAATTATCCCTTCCCAAAATATGAACAAATGTGGAAGGTACTGTGTTGAAACAACATTCAAAAATTAAATAAATCAAAATTGGATTCTCAAACACTTCACAGAAGTCGTGGGCAAATTAAAATTACAAAAATCAATATACATTTCGCAACAAATCATACGACTTTTCAGTAAATGGTTCCATTTCTCATGATACATTAATGAGCAAACTTTTTGACATCATGGACAACTGCTTCTTAGCAATATAACTCGAGCTATCTTTAACGATCATTCTTTATGCCATGAAATCTAAAAAAGAAACCTAGTATTCATTTTTTTTATTTATTAGGTAAACCCAGAACTATTATAAGAGTACAAAATCCCCCTAAGTTAAAAATAGACCCGCATCACGTATCATGCATACTTGTCACCCACACATGATGGCCTGGACATGAAATCCGCTGTACCTCCTTTCAGTTCTCAAAATTTGTAAGTACTTTTTTAAATTAATCATAACCAAAATATTTTAACGTAATAAGCGCGTTCAATCAACATTTTTTTTTTAGGGTTAATCGAAAGAAATACATAATGTTTATCGACATTTCCTGAACATGCAAATTGTTTATAATATATTGACATTTTTCTGAATATAATTAGATTCACCCTGCATAATTAAGTACAGCTAGGTAACAAACAGGACACAAATAGAATCTTAGTATTTACTACTAGTAATTACTCACGATTTGATCAGAGTATGTACATTTATATTTGTAACAGATGAAGATAAAGAACAGTTGACAATATCCCATATACTAGATCTACAACATTGCAAATAATGAACAGGGCAAAACAAAGACCTCTGTGAAACACCAGAGTTGGGATCAGGTACCTTTATAGAGTAAGCATCCCTCTTCTGCCAACTCATCAATTGTGAGCCCTCTGTACAAGTGTTGATAAGGTAAACGGAGTAATCTTGGTCATTTTAAAAAAGAAGCCCCAAAAGTCGGTGCTGATATTGTTAGTAAAAATACAACACAACGATCAAAGGATGTATTATTTTGTGAAGAGAGTCATTGTGTCGACTATATAAAGAATTTGCAAATTGTCATGTGACATCAACTTATTCATGCATTGTAGCAACCTCTTATGGCAAAATGTCGTTTACTGATAGAAATATCATTAAGCGTCATTATTCATCTCGTAAAGTCGTAAATTATTGCATTAATTTAATAGTTGACATTCCTAACTGCTTAATGATATTATTTTTTTCATTAATCGTCGATTTAGCAATAAAATAAAGTACAAGCTGTATTAAATTGACGTCCACGTGTGGGTGTCTCAGATATTTCACAAACATACTTTGGATTGACATTTGAAGAACCTAGTATTCTTTACCCTTACATACATGCATGGAATTCTTTACATAGACAGACTTTTAAAAATGCCTTTGAACTTACAGTTGAACAAAGTTTAAATGTCAAATGTCTCGCTATCATCTAAAAATCTCAAATTGCGATTGTTCTAACAGAAGAAACAAAGGTCCAGTTTCTATATACTGAAAAATAAAGAGAGCCTTTATAAACATGATAAAGGTGTGTTATAGCTTTCTCACGCACTTTTTATATCGCCACATAAAGAAGAAAAAATGTAAAAAAAAAAAAATAAATAATTAAGCATTACAAATTTTATAATCGTTAAAAATAAAAAAAAGTTTGATACGTTTTAATTATTGCTGGAAACCTTATTATAAAATTGAGAAGATAAAAAGAGTACATATATTTATTTAGTCATCTGCAAAAATACGAGTTTTTTTTTTTATTTAATCGATATTCTAGAACATCATACAAATGCCGGTGAGCTTTAATTTGACACATTGCACAAATTATACGTTATTTGGTATAACATGTACATAAAATTTTGATGAATAACCATTAACAATTACCTCATCGGGAAACTATTATATAAATATTGCATGTAGTTGAGTGTAACATTGAAAATTTTCACCCCAAGAAAACCATTGTCAACCGAGGCGCAGCCGAGGTTGACAGTGGTTTTCGAGGGGTGAAAATTTTCAATGTTACACTCAACTACATGCAATATTTATTATATTATACTGAATGTTTTATACAAATACATATTACAGTGAACCCTGCGCGCATAAATTCTGCGCAGTCGCTATTTTTTGGAATACCACCCGTCGTCAAGCAATGTTGACTGTTGCTACGCAGGAGGCGTGGCTTCATTATTCAGCGGGTAGTAGTGTTTTTTATCAAATGATTCTCGACGAATCAGATTCAAGTAATTTACATGAAAGTATATAGCATTACGATATAGGTTGTTACATAAATTTTTCACAGGACATAACTCGTATATGTTGTTCATCCCCGTGAGTGTGCAATTTTTTTCTTCTGAAATATGCCTTGATTGTCACCTAATATAGCTGTAGGTCAAATGTAGGGGAGAAGTTGTAGGGAGTAGGGGCCACGAAATGTTTGTCATAGCTTCTATAGAAAAAAAAAACCCCGAAGCAATTTTTTAAGGAAATTAATTTATTATGGTTAATAATGTGTAATATTTATTCTTGATAAAACATGATATTGTACTAAACCCGACTTCATGTCGACATTTCATCCTATAAATGAGGAAAGGAATTATGTTTATCCGTTTCTGTCAAGTTCGAGCGAGAATTGAACTCAAACGTAATTGTTGCATGTCAGTCAGGTTGATTAGCAGTAGCAAAGCTAGTAAACTTTAGCAGTCACTATAGAAGCCATAAAAATACTTGACAAATATTTTTGCTTAAAATTCAAATACCAGAAATATTTGATTATATAAGCTGTATGTTCATAGGGTCATGGTTCCATTTTTTAGCTGCAGAACTGTAGCTCACCGATATCTGGTCATCCATCCTAATTTTTTCAGACCAGCGAGCTACAGGTCTGCAACTACATTTTTGTCGACTGAAAATATGAAGATATCTACCAATAAGCATGCTTATAAGTCAATTTAAACAATAATTTTAGCAGCGCCAACACGCATCTTTGAAAGTACCAGATGCTATACTTATATATATTAATTTAAAAAGTCTACTTCTATTCGCACAAGATAAATAAGACAATATAAAGATTTGAATTCTATTGGGTACCTTACGCGCTGTTATTAGCAAACCTTTTTTTGCTTACAAATGAAGCAAAATTTATCATAGAGGAGAAGACGAAAACACTAGCTGTGGTCTTCAATTCGACCAGTTACTATCAATTTCAAGAGCTACTTTCATTCATATTATATGTCGAATCGATATATTCCAGTGAATTTAAAATAAAACATACAACATACATGTACATGTACCACAGGGTTTGGTATATGTAATCTACAAAACCAAACGTTACGACTTGCGAATAACGCTATGACTTTAATTTTTCTATTGTTAACTTCCCTTATACAACAATATTCTCTTTCGACCTGCATATGGGGTGTATGTCTCCAAGTTGATTCACTATGCAAGAGCATTCTCTTCTTTTGATCAAGTTTTAATACACGACAAAATATTGACAAACAAGTAAATGAAACAAGGACATCAACAGTCTCTTAAAACATCATGATTTTGCAATTTTTATGGTCGAAACAATGATTTTTCCCGTTTGCCCGATGAGGACATGTTCCATACGACGGTTTAGACAGGTCGACAAGATGTTTAGTCCTCCTTGGCACATGATTCCACCTCTGATGTTTCAGAGGGATGTATTTGCTCTGCTCTCGATTTATACAATTGCTTTGCTACTTGGCTTTTGAGATGACTGTTGTTGGTTATTTCCATATCTTACTCTATATGAGTGACAAATTTCTTTTTTTTTTTTGGGGGGGGGGGGGGCTTATGACATGGCTACGACGTTATGTTCAACAGTGCACAACGTTTTAACGATACCTGTTTAAATCGGGTCAAAGGCTGGCAAAGGTCTTGAGGAGTGCAACTGATGTCACTAAGTTACACTACCAAAAGCTCGAGTTATTGCCTACCGTCTCAAAAAGGTTATCTAGCTAGTTACATGTCACACCTCCACGTGGTGACCCTGGAAATGCTTTCAGTAGCTTAGTGACAGTAGCAAAAGGCGAGTCTCCAGCGCTTTTAAATAACTGGAACTTTTGACTAGGTGAAGAAAAACTCCAATAGAAAACCACCGGTCCTCCGGGTTCAGGTGTTTTTACATAGGGTTAGCATCAGTATCATGTAAAAACTCTCAATACTACAGAAACCAGAGGAACAGAAGAAGAAATCCTACGCTCGATTCAACGAGAAGTCTCACCTAGAGGCCGTAAGACGCAGACCTAGACGCCGTATGGAAACCATTCAGCCGAAAGTTCTTCTAATGATGAAAACTGCAACAAGAATAGGAACCTGGAATGTGCGAACTATGTTTGAAAATGGAAAGGCAGCCCAGTTAGCAGGAGAGATGAGGAGATACACAACATCCAACTACTTGGATTATGTGAGAGCAGATGGAATTGAACTGGCATGTTTTCATTGACTAGCGGAGAAAAGATCATATACTCTGGACATGCTGATAAAAACCATGAACACACCGAAGGAGTTGCCATCATGATTTCACCAGGTACTGCATGCCAAAGCACTGATTGAATGGTAACCAATATCATCAAGGATTATGACAGCAAGATTCCACTCCAAAGATAGAGAAGTAACTGTAATCCAATGTTACTCACCCACAAACACTGCAGATGAAGAAACACACGAAGATTTTTACACAAAACTGCAGGCGAAAGTTGACAAGGCACCAAAATCTTGATGGGTGACATGTATGCCAAGATAGGTTCAGACAGTTATGGGAAAGAACTCATCATGGGTACCCAGGCACTCGGAAACATGAACGAGAATGGAGAGTTGTTCACAGATTTTTGTGCATTCAATGACCTTGTGATAGGAGAAAGTGTCTACTAGCACAAAAACGAGAGTTGGATTTCCCCTGATGAAAAACCAAGAACAAGAAAGACTTCATTACTATCTCAAGGAATTGGAGAAACATCCTCGTTGATACAAGATCAAGAAGAGGAGCTGATGTAGCTTCAAACCACAACCTAGTACAAGGCACTATTAAAGGAAGTTGAAATTCTTCAAGGACAACTGTAACAGACCAGTTTAACACCCAGAGATTTTAGGAAAAAGGCACAAGTGATACCCTTAGCAACACACTGAAAAACAAATTTGAAGAAACACCACCAGAAGAACACTGGAAATTGGTTGAAGAAAGAAAAATTCTCAAATAGCAAATTATCAGCTGCGAAGAGGAACAAAAGAAGAAAGAATTAAAAGACAGACACACTTTCCTTAACAATGAAGTATAGAAAAGTACAAAGAGAGATGAGATACACTTCTATAATGCTAGAATGCTAGCTACAAAAGCCGAGGAAGCAGCAGAGAAAAGAGACTTCAGAACAAGCCAGTAAAAGACAAGAAGGCAACGCTATAACAAAGGAAGGAGACTAGAGAAAGCGCTAGACAGAACACTTCGGAGAACTCCTATATCGTCCAACACTAGACACAACATCAAAATATACCACCAGCAGACTCTGAACTAGCAGTGATTACCTCCCCTCCCACAGGCACTGAGACCATCAAGGCTCTGAAGAAACTAAAGAGTGGGAAAGCAGCTGGGCCTGATGGAATTCCTCCAGAAGACCATTTGTGCCTTATGTCTCAGAAGTATTAGCATATGCAGCTCAAGTTAAATAGGCTTGTAACGGAAGAAGCAAAGACAGGTCTACAAGTCAACATTAACATGACAGAGGTAATGCGATTCCGCAACACAGCAAACACCAAATTACGCTCGGCGAGCACAACCTGAAAGATGTAGACTCCTTTACATACTTAGGCAGTATCGTCACAGCCACTGGTGGAACAGATGAAGACATAAGAGCAAGAATTAATCAAACGAGACACGTCTTCATCACCCTTAAGCCTGTGTGGAGTTCCACAGTACTGTCCACAGACATAAAACTTCGTATCTATAACACTAATGGAAAGTCTGTGCTCCTCTACGGGTCTGAAACATAATGAGTAACCAACACCATCTCCAACAAAGTACAAACCTTCGCAAACAGATGTCTGTGCCACATGCTAAATACTAGTGGCCTGAAAATATAAACAACAAGAACCTGTGGGAAACAACAAACCAAGACCCAATCACAAAGCAAATAGCCCGTAGAAAGAGGCGATGAATTGGGCATACCCTTTGAAATCCATCGGGAGACATTACACGCCACGCACTCGAGTGGAACCCCCAGGGCAAACGTCGAGTTGGGCGATCCAGGAAAACTTGGCGAAGGTCATGTGAAGAGGAAATGAGACAGTGTGGACATAGCCGGGTACAAATGAAAAAGGCTGCTCAAAGCAGAGTGCGATGGAGGACTGTTGCCGAGGCCCTATGTTCGACCAAGAACCAAAAGAAACCATGATGATGTTTAAATCGAAGCAACCACGTTACATGTATAATATTAACCACGACCTTTCTACAAGTATGAAGGGCAATATGCTCTTTCGAACGAATTCAATATCGCTCTATACTTACACGAATTTTTGTCCAAAATGTGACGAGGTCATACAAATGATTATGTTTTAAGAATTGCGATGCATATACTAGTAGTTAGAGTGAGTTGGGTCTTTCGATTACTTGCAAAATGTGAAATCTCTACATAGATATATTGAAAATGATGGCACATGAATTTTTGTTTCTTTAACTTTTCTTCTTCACGATTGATTGTCGCCTGCGTGGTGTAGTGGTAAGAGCGTCTGCTCTAGAGCCGCGAAGTAAGGACTTGATCCTTAGGCCACGGGTTCGAATCCCACTGTGGGACGTGGAGACCGGTCCTTCGCTTAAACCGAGGTCCCGTGTCGCAGTAGGTGCTGGCACGAAAAAGATCCGTCGCTGCTCAATGGCCCTACGTGCTGTGTATAGGACAAAATTTGTAGCTCTCCACCGACAAGTGGTGGCATCTTCATATGAGTGAAAAATTCTCAAGAGTGACGTTAAAAAACATAAAATCAATCAATCTTCATGATGGTTTTGAACATGCTTGAAACAATCCCTGTATTTGGTGATTCGCGGTCACAATGATTAAATTAATACAAATAATAAGGATGTAGACCTAAACGATTCTATTTCACCCGATGAACCCCGATTTAACACAATTTTACACTTTAAATGTCATTGTGACAGGGCTTTGATTACTCCAGATTTTCGGTCTCAAATTATTTTCGTCTATTTGCCATGAAAGCTTCATTTGCAAAATGATCCACTTGCTGGATATGTTCTGATGCTGTGTTTGGAAGGATCTAGTTATTTATCAGACGAAGGCCACACTGGGTACTAGTATATGGCTGGTAATGAACTCTTTTTCACATTTAACGGTTAGTCTTTCACCCACTGTTTGAACAGGTCGCATTGTGTTGCGATATGAAGAGCATATGTTTTAGTCAGCTTTGTTCTTCAGTGTAGTTTTGCATTGTTGTTGTCCGGAGAAAATGGATAGTGCCAAAAATGTTGACCTTTGTACATGACGTTTTAGGCCGTGGCTACGTCGCGTACTTGATCGTGCTTACGTCTACCATCTCATCCTAAAGACCCGCGAGTCTCCATTTTTGTGCCGACCGGTTGGAAAAGGAACTGTCACTGCAGTATAAAACAGCGCCGGAAACGAGAATTGAACCCGGACCTTTCCGTCAAAAAAGCAAGCGCTTTACCACTTGGCCACCGCGAATAGTTAAACTTCATAAAAACCCTTACAAAGATAATGATACAGGTTCCAGTTAATGTTCAAGCAATGTTCTTTCTTTACTCCTCCCTAAGCTATGAACAGAAGTGAAGGAGAAACTTCAAGATAACTGTGCAACAATACATTTCAGAAGTGGTGTAAATCTGATTTGGATATTTAAAAATTCCAAGGAACATTTGGAAAATTTTAAATCACAAGATTTTACCAAAATCAATAACCTAAAAACTGACGACTTTTTAACTTTATACACAACCATTCCCCACCATACATTAAAGTCCACTGTTTTTGATATCATAATTAACAACTCTTTTTTCAAGAAATGGAATTCCTAAATTTACTTACTTGACATTGGTCATTTGCAAAATTGATTGTACAGATAAGTACTCTGAAGCTGTCAGTACAAATATGTTTTAGTTTCTGGTTGACAATACCCGGTATCTATGTGGTTTTTGAAGATTAGGTCTTCTAACAATATTTTGGAATTCCCATGGGTACCAATTGCGCCCCGTTATTAGCAGACTTAATTTTGTATTCATATTGATGCAGAATTTGTCCAAACTCTTATACATGAAAAGGAAAAAAAACATTTGTTGTGGCCTTCAACTCGATATTTAGATACATGCATATCGACGACGTTGTTAATCAGCAATGGTTATTTTCATTCTTAAGTCGATATGATATATCTTGGTGAGCTTGAAATAAAATATACCAAAGAGTCTTACACATCTGTTTCATTTTTGGAAATTTCACTTGAAAAAGACGTTAATGGTAATTTAGCAACCTTAGTTTTACGGTAAACGGGATAACTTTATCATCTCTCAGATGATTTGATACACAAGGGCATGCTCTACATATATACAATTTCTAAAACGGGGTAAATTATTGACAAACAAGCTAAATTAATGAAAAAAGAGTATCGGCGGTCTCGTTCAAAGTCATTATTTCGTAAGTTCTATGGACGCTACAATTACCTTGTCGTGGCAATTACAATTTATCATTGAGTCATATGCTGTCTGACGTTTTTCACACTAATTGTTAGGTCATTTACACACTGAATTGTCGATTGATTTTTTCGTGACATGCATTTCCTGTTTATGACAAGAAGTGCGACCGGTTGACAGGGGATGGTCACTTCTTCATGGCACCTGATCCCACCTGTGATGTTAAATGGAAGTCCGTGTTTGCTCAGCTTCTATTTTCATTTTTATTGCTTAATGGAATTTTGAGCTTGAGTACCAGATTAGATCAGTCTGAATTATTTTGTCACAATTTGTAACTCTGTGACATAAATAGAAAGTTTGAAAATATAATGCAAGGATTGCCAATTGTTGTAATTGTCGACATGGAATTTGTCAATACACAGGAAATTGAAATGAAATTTGAACAGATGTGCATTAATTGTGCAAAAATTATTCTTGTTGTTCTAGAATGAACCCGAAATATGGTTGGTATAATTTATAGTTCAACCCAACGCTGAACAAGTTCTTGTAATTCATCATCATATCTTAGGCCACATCAATTTATTTTCTTGTTCTTCGGACTTCCGATGAAAAAAAAAATAGGAGCTGGAAAGCGATTATACAACATTATTACTTTATTGACAAAAATTTTAAAATGAATCATTTGAGCGGACATTTATATTTTTTAAAACTTTTTCTCAGATTTGTAGAAATAGCACATGTGCAATAAGAAAAATAGAGAGGAAACATAACAGAATTTAGCACAGAATTTTTCGGGTTCGGGAAATTCAAATAAATATTTTTATTTATTCATTTATTTATTTTATTTACTTATTTATTTATTTATTTTTTGGTAAAGTTGTGTTAAAATACTAGCGAGCAGGTTCGACGAGCATTTAAATTTTTGTGGTTTAATTAGTGCAAGTCGATTTATGCATATCTTCAATCGTACGTTGCCACATATAAGGGCTGTTTTAAAGCATGGGCGGATACAGATAAGGAGGGAGAGATTTGGAATCCCGACATCTCCGCTTGATTTCCTATTTATAGAATATTGATATGTATTTTTAGATAAAGTAAAACGGAAACTTGGATAATTCATAAGAGCCGTGTTCCTGCGAAATTTAAATCATTTTTTATGGTTTTGAAGAGAAAAACTGAGCTACTCCGTGCTTATCCAATACATCCTCAAAATCAATATATATGACTGTACCATTTTCCGCTTGAGAAGTTGACATTTGAACTTTCATTCATTTATATGAAAAACAGAGAGCAGTTGTGTTTCATTCATTAATTTTCCTTATTTTATAGAATAGTATTCCGCTATCGCCTATATATTCGTTTACAATGTATGTCTGATCATGGGTACAATCAATTAAAAAATCAAGGCAGGCTACTGAAGGGTAAGTTGATGTTACATACACTTCAGGAACCTCGATATTACTGAGTATTTAATAATTTTTTTTATTTTATAATCATCATAATGTGAACAAATGTAATCCATCGTTGGGTTATTTATTTATTTTTGCTGAAATTTAATATTTCATAAAAGTTATATGAGGCCCTTGTTTTTATGCTAATTTTCAAAGGAATATTCCTTTGCCTATTATAATACATATCGTTCACGGCGATAGGGGATGTTAACTTCTCTCAGGCACCTGCTCCCATTTCTGGAATTTCCAGGGGTCGAGCTGTCTATGTATCATGTTCACATTAGCTGCAGAACTATATATAGCTCTCCGAAAAAATAAAATTGACAGACCGGAGAGTGTCAATATATTTTTTCGGAGAGCTACAGGTTTGTTACTGTTTATAGATAATATATTTTTTTAAAGGACGTTCACTGTTCGCATTCTTAATTCAAGGCTGTTTTTTTATTTCTCAGCAAATACTGATTCTCTTAAAAATAAAGCCGAATGCTGACTAATATTTTTCATACCAGTTGTCTCATTATTTACACACAGAATTGTCTACGAATTTTGTCGTTTTCCCCGTTCACGACAAGGAGCACACAGCCCTAACAGCGGTTGAGTCAGATCTGCAGGGGCTGCTTGCTCCTTGATGGTACCTGATCCCGTCTCTGATGGTTTTATTGGCCCTTGTTTGCTCTGCTTCTGATATGTATGGTCTTTTGAACATGAATACTGTTCGTTATCTTACTACCGGTTTTTCATTATACAAAATTTACAAATATTTGCTATCTAAATACTAACTTTACTCTTAAGTCTATGTCCAGGTCTATAGAGCGTTGGGGGGAGGGTGTGTGGAGCAGGGAGCAACTCCCGCTTTTTTTCCCTAGAATAGTCTTTTGCCATAGATTTTTTCATAGACTTTTTTCAATACGCAAGTTTCGAGATTATCTCCCTTGGTGCGCTCTTTCGTTGAGGAGGGGAGTTTGGTTGCCGCGTAAACAAGCAGGTGGGACAGATATTTATTATTGGATATATCGTATCATCGATAAACGTGGTTTATCGTAACTATATAATTGTAAGGATGCACTGTTCAACTCGAGAACAACCGAATTAAAGTAAAGGTATCATTTTTTAAAGCAAAAAA
>PRKT01000044.1:1164717-1196549 GCA_003671525.1 Saccostrea glomerata
TTAGTTTTAGTGCGTACAAATTATCTGGCATGTAAATGGGGTTTTCCAGTTGTTTGTTAAAAAAATCATACTTCATTTTGTTGTTTTAATCGCGATTTTACAAAAACATCGGTGTCCGTTTTTGGTTTTAACATTTATAACAGAGTACTAGATTTACCGCTTTTTGGCAGGTGATACCGCTGATTCAGTAATAAAAAGACAAGTTTCCTAAAGTTTTTATGCATTAATGAATTCATGTAAACCTAGAAAATGTGCCTGAAAAGTTTGAATCAATTCTGTGCATGGGTAAAAAAGAAATCGCTAAAAATTGCATATCCGGGACCGTCGGGAGTCGGGCGTCGGGAGTCGGGAAGACTAGATATACCGCTTGCCCGTCGGGTTCGCGATCCCATAAATTAATGTTTGTCACTGTTTTTTGTTTACAAATCGGCAAATCAATCCATTTCTTAAATTACTGGAGTCTAAAAAGCAATTTGCGTAAGTAACCTGCAAAATTAATATATCATTCATAATTGTATAGTTTGGTCTAATATTTTTTATATCAGACTTATGATAATGTGACCTAAAGAATTTGTTGGTGTAACATAGGCCTACCATATTTCTAGCCTTGTACGATATGGTTAGTTATTCGAGCATAATCATGATATTGTATGTTTGAAGTATATGTAAATAATTAGATATTTTCTTTGATTGGTCGCAATCTTTGGAAAATAATACTTTCATTATAAGATGTGTTTGACAGTTTCTGTAAATGATATTATACATATAATACAGAATATATAATTCGAATTACAATGTAATGTTCACTTTCATATTTGTCCCTGGACTCTGGAGGGTGTATTTTTTCTTTGCAAAAGTGTGTTTAGATAACTACGGGGGGGGGGGGGGGGGGGGGTGGTAAGGTTATCATATTGATTTCTTTTCTTTGAAAGGTTGTCTGCATGTGTCTGCAAATTGTAATCTCATTTTAATGTGACAATTGGCATTTCTCTTGATTGTTAGTCTGAAAAATCTTAGGCTTTCCAGGCTTTTTCACAATTTTGATATTTTACATGCCAGGAAAACATCAGAACTGGCGCCATTATGTAAAATGGAAATTTGCCTTTCCCAAACTGAGTTGATTTTCAATACTTGTGAACCAAACTAAATGTCGAAATCAGTATTTATCAATAGCACAAATCTTCTAGTACTCAACAATATCGTTGAAAAGAAAACATCACGTCACATTTCCATAAAGGATTTGCAAGATTTTAATATGCACAAAATGAAGACAAATCTTGACAGCCTCATAAAATATGTTCATTGGATTTTATATTTAATAAATGAACCATAAAATCGATGTTAGTATGTACTAAAAGCATTGTACTATTGATATCTCTTTGAGTTTTGCATTTAATTTGGTTCACAAGTATTTAAAATCAACCTGAGAATACTGCCTATGATTGGAGGTGAAATTTCCAGTTTTTGTAATGGCAATGGTTCTGATGTTTTCCTGGCATGTGAAATATCAAAATCATGGAAAACGTCAGATAGTTCGGACTATTGATTGTCAAAAATTTAATCTTTCCAAAGGCCCATTCCCATGCACTTTAAAAAAGGTGCAATATTTACAAACTGAATATGTTAGTTTTCTCAGTTGCTGCCCCCCCCCCCCCCCCCCCCTCCCCCCCCCCCCCCCACAAGAGAAAATAATAGTCAGATATGTAATTACTAAGTTAAACTTGCTATCCATACATGTATCTATTAATTTGTATTGCAAAACAAAAATTTGATAAACAAAAAAAACCCTGACTGTATACATATATCACAATTTTAATGTACTTGTGTAATAATTTTCCAGAAATTAAGCCAAGATAAAAGATCCCTCTTTTTTCAGTTTTTATGGCCCATACCCCATTTCTGAAAAGCAGTGTCAGAGCTCTGCGTGATATTTTTAATAAAGTTCAAAATTCAAATAGTACATTAATGAGGCATAATGTGTTTCTGGCCTTTGAGTTAAATTTGAAAATTAATTGATAAAATATGGAAATGTATTATTATTATTAGGATAATTTCCTTAAAAGACATATATTAATTTTTAATTAAATTTACAAAACACTTTCCTTTTCAAACAGGAATTTAATTAGTGTATAGACTTCACCTATTTTAACACTTTAAATATAAATAAGTTGAACATGAATTGTCCACTTTGATCCATTGAAATCTTTTATCCATTTTCCTCCTATTGAGAACACATGCTACAAACAAAATTGGATGCCTGGATTGGTTTATATTTGTAATGACTGTATTAATTGAAAATGATAATACATGTACATCAAAATCAAAATGATTGAAAAAATAATGATTTCCTACATCATTGTTCTTTTTACTTTTAAAAAATGCCAGTAAGTTAATCATTCTGTACTACTTTCTTTTTTAATTATCTCTTTCTTAGATATTAAAAATATACATGCAGTCATGTTATTTTCTAAGAAACTCAGAATGAAAAGTAAAACTTTATGTGGCTGTTGCTAAATGTGTGGGATTTTTTTTTTAATTATTTAAAGTGAATTAACATATTACAGTAAAATCTCATCATCTCAGACTCAATGGGACCAAGATAAAGCTTAATTGAGATATCAAGGTCTTTGAGATACTGAATTTTTACTAGTATTACACAAGATGAAGCTGTTCGAATTTACTACTGACTTCAAGGAGTCACAGTAGGTGTTGGCACTGCTTAGCGTCACTGAGTATAGGTATAAATTTGCAGCCCCCCTCCCCACTAGCAAGTGGTGGTGTCTCCATATGAGTGAAACATTCTTGAGACTGATGTTAAACAACAAACAAATAAATGGGTTCAGTTTGGTTTTATTAACAGGCCAGCTTCTCATTCTTCCTTAAAATTCAAATGCCTCATGCTTTGATAAAAATCACCTTTCCCATATTATATTTCCTTAATCTATTAATATAAGATTAAGAATGAAGATTTATGCACAGACTGGCTATTTTTACCTTTTTAGAAAAGTCAGGAAAGGGGAAATTCCCAAGTGACTGTCATTGTCATAATCTTTTTTGTGCTCTAAAATTTCCTTCCAGTCCAAAAAAAAATTTAGATAGAAATAGAATCCAGCATATGTTACTTGCCTTAATAATAGTTTTGGTACTTTTGAAATTAGTGTATATAATGTGTCTTTTTTTTAATTTTAGAACAAATGATCTCCTGTTACAAAAGCCTGAATACAACATAAGAAAATGAAAATGGAACTGAGGACAATATTTAATTGTGTTGGGGGGTAAACATCCAGAAATATGGATGTAATTCCACAATCACCTTACGAACGACTTGCACCACTGCGAAATGATTACAACAAGCGATTACGGACATTTGACCACCGGTGGCCAAGTGGAGTACCGGTCACTCCCCAAGCACTGGCTCAGGACGGATTTTATTACACGGGACTCGAAGACAAAGTACAATGTACTCACTGTGGGGGAATCCTCAGTGGGTGGTGCGAGGGGGATATTGTGGCCATGGAACACAGGCAACACTTCCCTAACTGTCCCTGGGTGCGACAAGGGGGCATGCACAATGGCTACACACCAACTTCTCCCCTGCCTTCTAATATGGCAAATTTATCAGGATTTAGTGTCAGTCAACAGACTCCTTCAGGTGAAAATTTTAACTTTCGATACGAGTCGTCCCACGGACCTACTGATGTTCCTGGTGTTACTCGACCTAAATTTCAGAATTATGCCATGGAATCTGCAAGGAAAGCTTCATTTACGGGATGGCCGACGCAAATAACACAAAGACCTGAAGTTCTCTCTAAAGCAGGATTTTTTTATTTGGGTAACTTTTTTTTCAAATTTTTTTTTCCTCCAGAACAGTTATTAAAACATGTTGATACTAAGCATCATCAGGTAGTTTGCATTTAAATTTGAAATTTGGTTAAGTTGTGGCCCTGTGAGTTAGGATAGGACTACAAATTGAGATCAAATTTTACTTGAAAGTATAATATAGATCAGCAGAGCTAAATTGACTTATGTGAACAATGTTGCCCATAAATTTCTTGTTAACTAAATTTTTATGTGTGTTTTTCTTTTCAAACAGGTGAGGGGGACAAATGTAAATGTTTTTACTGCGGGGGGATATTGTGGGACTGGGAGCCCGGGGACGACCCCTGGGTGGAGCACGCCAAGTGGTTCCCAGACTGTCCCTGGATCAAACTGGCCAAAGGAGACCAGTTTATTCAACAAGTACAGGAGGTAATTATACAGAAATTAAGATACACTTATTAAAAATAAAATAGATCTGTGCTTTGTAATGAAAGAGCAAGTACAGTTAAAACTGCCTCAACAAATTCTCAAAAACTCACTGTATTAAGTGACTCTGTTGTCTGTGAAAGCTAAAATACTACCCTCTTATATACTGTATGTGTGCTTGAAAAAGCGGGGGTCATATTTTAGCAGATTTTGCACAGAGGTTGGTGCACTAATTCATGAAAACTGCAGTACTGCTAAGAAATCATATATAAAAAATACAGTATATAGGATGGAAGTGTGAAGCGTTAATTCATGAATACACCAACATTTCAGTGCCCATTGAATGCGCTAAATTTTGCATACCAATGGTATGCCAATTTTTGTACATGTACAGTATGATTATAGTGACCAGCTTTCAAACTAGGAAAATGTTTGCAACTATTTTGAAATTTCCTTTCCATTGATAGGTCTCTTAATACAGGATGAATTTAGATTGTGCATACTTTTGTTTATCCATTCAACATGTTCAAAACTATATTTTCGAAATCAAAGGATACTGCATAAATCAGAGAATGAAGTTTTCAATTAAACAGCTGTATAAATTATTATATTCAGAAAAAGAGAGAGGGTTGAGAACCATTTTTAGTTTTCCTTAGTTCAATATACAATGCTGCAATTAGTAAAATTATTATACCTCTGTTCCGAAGAAGAGGGGGTAAACCATTTTACCCTTGTGTGTCTGTCCGTCCGTCTGTCTTTTGGTCGCAGTTTTCTCAACAACTACTCATTACAGATGCTTGAAATTTTAACACATACTTTTTTGGGGCATGCTATATGGTGGGATTTATTTTTATATGAATCTGATGTTATTTTCTTTTTTATCCCTGCATCTGTCGTCACTGAACTTGTGTAAATTTACAATATGTGTATGTTCACATCAGAGCGGGGGTATTACTATTGAGCATTGGCAATCAGACTTCTTGTTGTTATTATTTTCAAATTTATATTTAGTTAATCTATTTCTTAAAAAATAAAAAGTTCAGATTTTTTCCCCTCCAAAGTTGGAGATTCAGGGGAAATAACTTTTCCTTTTTTCTTGCAAAAAACATTAACCTTGGCCATAACTTCTGAATAGTTATTGCTATAGAGCTGCCTTACACAATATGTGCATTCACTTGTTGTTTTATGATTGTTGGCACTGTACTTTTCATTTTGGCAGACATTTGATTAATTAATACAATGTTTGTACAGTGCCAAATAAATTATTTCAAAATATTTTTTTATTCTAATTAAAGATTAATGGACCAGCCTTTTTTAAAAACTGATTTAAATCTTTTCATGATTATAAAATTTAAACCTTAATCAATGTACATGATGCATTTCAATATTTCTTGACCTTGTGCAAGAAGATAACATATTCATTTAAGAGATATAATAATTGAAATAAGAAATAATGAGACACAAAGTCCTGGGTAAAAAATTAATTGCATAGAAAGTAGAAATAATAATAAAAAATTTAAACTAAGAAAAAAAAAAAAAACTTAATTATTTAGCAAAAGGGAAGATTTTAGGAGGTTTCCATACTGTAAAAAAAAAAATCATGAAGTAGAGAATCAAAGTCTACAATTTCAAAATCCACAAAGCTTTGTAAAAGTGAAAATGAACAGGACAAAAATGCTCTTAAACTAATCTTTTATGTGTCACTTATGTATTATTGTGAAATTACAGTTTAAGTACATGACCAGCTTATTTTGTTGTTATCAATGAAAAATAAAATGTAAAACAGGATACTCAAGAAGCAATTAAGTTTAAGGTGTACTAGGCAGTAAACAGGAAAGACGATCATTTGTCCACAGTAAGACGAATACGTAACTATGCTGCCCTAATTTCCTTTTACATCAGATGCATATGGATAAAACTCTTAATTTGGTTCAGTTATGTTTGTTGTGATAAACCATAAACAAATAAAAGCACAAATTTTCATCTAATTCATGCATTCAAATGTAGTAAAACGTAGAAAAACTCCCTTGTTTAATAGGGTAGAAAATGGGCGGAAAAACTGAAAAGGTCGTGAGATTACACCCACAACCAGGAAGCATGTTTATTTCATTCATATGGGATGTTTTAAGGAAGTGAATACCATGTTGAATTGAACTATAACATGCTTACACCTTATCTGAAAAGCCCTTTGATATCTGAGTGTGTACAATAGTCAATTGATTCCTCCTCCCCCTCCAAAAAAGTTATTTCCTCATTCAATATTTCTGTCTTGAAAATATTAAAAAAAAATTTATTGGACAACGTAGGTTAACATTTATTTTAATATAATATGCATAATATGCATAAGCATAATATGTATGAATATGATGCAAATTTTCATTTTCTAAATATTCTCAAGATGTTTAGGGTTTTTTGCATACTCGTTACTTTCAGTTAGTATTTACTGAGTATTTCACTATTATAGTACCAGTTTCTTAAAAAAATGAAAATGAGAGAAAAGAACAATTATATATATGGTTTGTGAACTAAATTCTAATCATACATGTGAACAATTTTGAAAATGTTATGCTTTTTTTTGTTGAAGGAAATGAACAGAATGCAGATTGATGATGAAGTTAGCCATGGTCCCATAGGTTTGTATATTGTATATGTTGTAAATATTGATATTTTAACCTTATTTCTTATATATGTATTCCCACATTGTGTATGAAGTAATCTGAGTCTAAATTCAATTAAAAGTTCAAACTTTGATTTTTAAGAATCAGAAATATATTTTTTTATCACTCATTACCTGAATACTTTTAATATTAAAACTATTTCTCACAAATTGAGAACTTTAATTATTAGTAGATGATGCAAAATTCCCTGAATGTCATAATATATAAATCTAGACCTATTTTTTTTATAAAAATAGCCCAAGAGACTAGTGTTAAAGTAGTTGATCCCTCCCCATCTTCGGTATCAGATTACGCGGCTTCTGGCCCGTCTACTTCCGCAGCAGCGGGGGCCAGTAAAATACCCGCAGCTGAGTCAGCGGCAGCGGGAACCAGTAAAACGGAAGAACCCTCGGATAAAGAGAAGAGTGAGTAATACAAGCATGAATTTGTAGCAGTTAGGAGTTGAATGCTGATTAAAGTTCTCTTTATGTAAAAAAATTTCATCCATGAATCAAGAATTGTAATTAAAAATAAAAAACAAAAATTAATAAAATGAAAAATTTTGAGGTAAATAAAATAAATCATATTCGAAATTTATTTTTACCATTATGAAAAATTGTTCGTGTACACAATAAATGTATTCCAGACTATATTACTCCCATTATATTAAGTGAACATTCATCTTGTTTCCAATTATTTTCAAATGTTGGGTATAGAATTCTTGTATTATAGCTTAATTTTGAAGCCTTCTTCCCATTCCATCTCAAAATAGTGTTTAAATAATGAAAAAAAAAATTATTGCATTGATTTCTTTGTATCCCTAGAACTGAAGGAAATTTTAGAGGAGAATCGTAACCTGAAGGAGCAGAAGCTGTGTAAGATTTGTCTAGACGAGGAGGTGGGGGTGTTGTTTGAACCCTGCGGACACATCTGTTGTTGCGCCAGCTGTGCTGCCCCACTACAACAATGTCCCATATGTCGAAAACCCATCCAAAAATCACTCAAGGCTTTTATCTCATAAGATTATTACACAAAATATTGCATATTGTAATGTATATTTATAAAAAATCAGTAAAACACACTTATAGGGAAAACGCTTTCAGTAGACTGATGCTTATAGACACTTATAGACTGAAGTGATCTTCATTCACCTTGATTTTAAAATATATCGCTAAATTTATTAGATATAATGAATGATGCTTAAGCAAGATTGTCCATCCCTCGCATATCACTATAAGTGTGTATTACTGTATACTGTAGATCACTATTTTCGTGACACCTTAGTTTCGCGAGATAGTCATTGACTCTTGATTAGAGAGACAAAATTTTCACTAATTGTGGTTATTGCTCTATATAATCTTAAGGAATACTATTATACGCGAGAATTTAATTTTCGCCAGCACACTGTCTCGTGTAATTATGCGAAAATAAAGTTCTCACGAATAAAAAGTGATTTACAGTACGCAAGATGAAGAAAAAGAGAAGATTCATCTTGTCAGTTTTATATTGTATATGGGGACATTTTAACTGCCCACATCCCTTCTATTTTTTCACCTTAACCACACTATTGATGGTTTTCCTATGAAATATTTTGCCTCGGAGTTATTCCCCTTGGCTGCCATCTTGTAGGGCAAAGTAGTGAATTTTCCTCTTTGAGCTACCAATTTTAAACATGCATGCCAGAATACAAGGGGGAAAACATTTACAATCTTGGAATTATGAATCAAAAGAGGCTTTAACATTACATATATCCATATAGTGTTATTGTACCACAGTAACCAGTATAACATATTGAACTTAGTTTAATAATAATGAAGGGATCTGTGAATGTTAACCTACAATATAGCGGCTATGGGGAATAACTCTTGCTTAAATCACCTCAATGGAAAACCATCTATTAGCCTTTGCATGATTCACATTAGAAAATCTCTGAGTGCAGTGCATTTTCAGACATTGGTGCATACCTTTTTTAAATGCCTTCTTATTCCATGGTGTAAACATTTTCCTTCCTGAAAAAAGGGATATATTTTAATGAGCAGCTACTATGTTTGAATTTTGTTATGTTTTTTTTTTTTTATATCTATTATGGCTGTGAATTTTCTCAGGGTTATCTTTAGTAAGTAAATCTAAAATTTAATTTGTCTGGTTATGACTGAAAACTTAACTGCTTGCTTTTCAAAATTGAATACCCTAGGTATTTCATGATATACAAATAATCTTGTTAAAAGCAGAACTTTAAAGATATCCCTCCATATTCATTATCTTTGCAAGTTTGTTGATTTATTTCATTACTCAAGCTTCATTTTAAGCCTTGCATATTCGGGGCCTCACTGCTGCCTGAAAAAAGAAGTTATGTGGAGAAAATATCTTTCTTATCCACCCAATCATGGACATTGAATAGTATTGATGATAACTTTTGAATGAGCCAACAAAAAAATATAATCTTAAAGTTTAAAGCATATTGCTATTACGGTAATACCGGTATACAAACTTCATTCAAACTTGATACATTTTTTATTCAAGTCTGGTCCAGGGACAACTTATATATAACTCATTCTTCAGTACTGAGTTCAGATGTGTGACCAAAGGATTATTTTTTAAAAATAATCAATTTCATAATTTATGTATATTAATTGAGTCAGTACCCTTCCTGCTTCTGAAAAAAATGACGGGAAGATAATCTGAAGTCTTAAAGAGGAGATAGGTGTCCAAATGTACAAGCATGTCTGAAAAATTATGTACGTTACTTGGTGTCAACAGTGACTGTTTTTTAAATCAATAACCTATTCTTTTCTGGTGAATCCTTTTTGAAGTATATAAAAACTAGTTTGCATGTTTTATTGCATGACTTATTTCTGCCTTAGTCTATTATAATTAGAAAATATATCCAAGAATTCCAATGGACACCGTTACTTACATAAGCACTAAACAAGTAACATGTTACTAGACTTTAACAAGTTGTTAGAAAATGAAAATAATGTAATAAATAAGGTATGATGTTATCATGTTTAATGTTATATTAAATGGAATTTATTTAAAAAGTCACAATTATTTCTACTTTCAAAAAAGGAGAAATTATGTAAGTAACATGGACACCTAACTCTGAATCAGGCTTTAAAAAGGAAAAAAAAAATAACAAGACAATCGAACACTTGTCTTTAATACTTTTAATATTTCATTTCAAAGCTTAATAATAGACTAGCTTTCAAAGAGAATTAATGCAGACAAGTAAATTGTCAGATGGATTGCTAAATATCCTAGGTCTTCTATTTTGAGTCTTGGATCTTTGTGTCATTGTTACGAACATAATTCAGTCATTTCTTGTAAATCTGAAAGAAAAAAATGTATATAAAACAAAATACAACATGATGTAATCAACACATGTGCTGTTTAATAATATTTATTATATATCCTTGATAAAACCAGAAAGAAGGCAATTAAAGTACAAATTATGTCACTACTTCAAGTGTTCGTGTCTCTGTTACGAACGTAATTGCGTAAACGATACGACAATATTAAAACAAATATTCAATAAGTATTCATCCTTTGATAAGAGCAGAACAAAACTAACAAATATAGAATAAAATATAGTACAATATAACTCTATCATTAATAGATTATACAAATAATGCAAAAACACTTATGTTCGTAACAAAAGATGCGAATCAAAAGTCAAATGTGAAACCGAAAGGACTCGACTCGGACAGATTTATGGATTTTGTATGGTCATAAGCAACATATTTCAGTTTCTGATTAATAGCTACATGGTATAAAGATACAATGACTGTATTTATGTGTTAAACATTCACTAAAATTGATACAATATGAAAATACTTACCGAATCTATTATGTACGTAACTTCTTTTTTTTCCACATGGACACAATGAGGACGCCATGTTTTTTAGCAGACAGCGGCGCAACCTGTCTACTTTCGTTTTCAATTTATAATTATACCACTGCTACGGACTTCCTGAGCCAAACTTATGATTCATTGGTTTTTATTTTAGCAATCATACTAAAAGCTATTATGTTCGTAACGGTCAAGACACCAAACATTTTACAATCAGAGATCATTTTAAAATTACAAAAAGAACTGAGTTATGTTCATGAAGCATATTGTTAAAAATAATTTATCACACATACTCATTAATTAAACACAGAAATTCAACTTGACAAATTATTTAATGTTTGTAGAGAGGTGTTAAAAAGTTCAATACATATGGACACCATGCTTTACGAACATAAACCACAAATTTTTAAGTTCAGAAAAAAATAATTAGGATAATTTTAGCATGTTTGACAAAATAAATATATTATTTCATTTATATGCTAAGATAATGTACACATATATCATGCCAAATGATTTTATTTTTTAAATAAAACAACATCTTTATGCCTATTCGAATATTATGTCACATTTTCTGCATCTGAAATCCCCTAAGTGCAATACAACAATGATCAATATTTTTTTATTCCTCAACTCATATCCATAAAACTATTTATGCTATATCCTTACACAAGTATCAAATCATATATATATCAATCTATCTGCTTACACTTTATTTATTGGAAAATAAAAGAGAAAAAAAATATATTTTAAAAATTCATCAGTATTGAAGAATGAGTTATATAGTTTCTTGGATATAGACATGCAATCACTGAAATATAATTTTAATGTACAATTTCACTTTTAAATGATGTGCAACTCTGTTATATACAGATTTCTGAGTTACAAGAAGTTTATTCATTATTGCCCAGTGGGCCTAGTGAGCTATTATGCTATAATACATTTTTTTTTTTTTTTTTTGATGAATTGTCAAACTTTTCAAAAAATCTCTTCAAACTATTTGACAGATTTTTTTGAAACCATATGATATATGTTGGGCATGTCCTCTAAAAATAAAAAAAATTAAAATGGGGAGATACAATCCCGAAATGCAAAAAAACCTGGTGATTCTTGAGAATATTAAGGCTTATATCTGTAGTAACTAAAACAAAAGTTACATAAACTCCAAATTATATAAAATTTGTTATGAATTTGTTATTTGTGCAGTTTTTGCCTGCATTTATTTATCTGGAAATCATATGGTTATCAAATGATTTTGTTACAATATATGTATCTCAAAATAAAAATATTAAACTAAATAAAACTATCGGAGAAGACTGGAATGTTACTTTTACAAATGGGTTTAGGGATTGCTGCTTATCAGTCAACATTTTGCATCTATAGGGAAGGTCATTCCAAATTCAATATACATGTATATAAGTCTTCTTTATATCAGGGCCAACAATAAAAGATTAAAAGTGTGCCTATTGATAAAGAGCTATTTTGATGTTGTGTAAATATTCAGGAGCCTAATCTTATTCTATTCATTAATTCAAACCCTGTGTATTGTTTTTAATTGAACCCAGAATATCTTGAAGTTAATAATCATACATTTTATCACAATCAGGGCCGTTCCTGACTGAGCCACATAGCTTTATAAAACCCCTACCCAACACACACTTTCCCAACCTGGCCAATTAAAAAAAATTAGGGTTCTAGAAATTATTTATATGATAAACAGAAGAAAGGCCTATTGCCATTTATAACTATAGCAATCTGATTAAAATTAGATCCTAGATCTGCTCCTTTATTTTTTCATGGTGGCTACACCTTAACTGTAGCGAAAATAAAAAAAAATACAGGAGTGGATCGAAAATCTGATTTTAATCAGATTGTAACTGTATTTACTTTACTTGATGTTCGAATTAATACACAGGGATTTTATGTGTTGATGTTTAATTAGAAAGAAAAAAAAATCATACATTTTACATGTACATGCCTTTATAATTATTTTAAGTCCAAAACCTGTTATTCAAGTATTGAAGCTTTGTTGAACTTTCAGTTGTTGTTATACATAATGTATATATAATATATGCACATTTAATGATGGACTTGCTCAAGTCTTCTTTTTTTAATTGCATTATTGTATTCAAGTCTCTATGTATTTATTGTCTAATTTTTAATATATTTCTTTATATTGCTGTCCTCTTCTCTCTACCATAGTTAAATGTTATCATTATCAAACATAGAAACATCTATGTTTGATATAAAAAGTATAAAAGAGAGCACTAAAACATTAATTATTAGAGACTTCAGCAAGTCTCGAGACTTGAGCAAGTCTCACTTAATGATTTTTACTAATTTACAATCAGTTTGTGTATCATAGTATATATGTATATAATGTAGTCATTTTATTTTTTTATTTTAGTGTAAAGTAATATGTACATATAGTATGTCAAAAAATATTGCTTCTTTACATTATATTTATGAGAATGAAAATTAATTTGTTTAAAACAAGAATGTTTAGAACTACTCAGTAATTTATTTTTGGATTTATATTTAGGTAAACCTGATTTCTAATTGTATGAGCTAAGGAAAAGGAACATGATCAATATTGGTATTTTAAAATATGCATGTCATAATCCTGCTTAAAGGGGAGGGGCATTGTTTTAAATGCTTTCCTTTGATGTACATGTGTATTTTTAATATGTTCATGCTGATATTTTTCTTTGGCTACAGGTGAGTGAAATCCCTTGACAGAATGATTATTTTCTGCTGAAAATGCTTTTTTTTTGCTTTATTGATACCTTTTCTGTAATTATAAGAATTGTCTGACAAAGAACAATTAAAATGAAATTCAAGCAGTTAGCTTAATGTCAATCGACACGTTCCTCAAAAATATTTTTTTCTAAGAATTCGTCATTGAAGTATAGGGACTTTAGCAAATTTTCTCACAAAAAATTAGGGTTCCTAATACCAGGCATTTGGACAAAGATACCACAGGGTCATATTTCTTATGGATAATCTCCCGAATGGCCTATATCACAATTTTTGGTGTACTTGTATTTACCAGTAATAACAATTTGAAAGCAATGTAGAAATCAGAAGAGAATGACAAATATGAATCTTTTTTTATATAATACCAAGAGATACAAAACACATATTTTAGGAACATGTCGTCTCACCTTAAAACATATTCTATATGTCAAGTATAACATGAGGTAGCATTGACACATTGATTTTGTCTGAAATTTTCAAAACCACAATTGTTTGGGTCTTGAGGAAACCTACCGGTATTCTAAATTTTTAATCAAATTAATACTAGTTTCTCGATTACTAATTATTATTAAAACAAAGTTAATTAATTCACAGACGTTTCTCAGACACAAATAAAATCTGTTTCACAGCACATCACATGAAGAAATTTAATCGAAATTTGAATACATTTTAAAGAGGGATCTTGCATTTTATTTATATCTCTTCTAGCAGAATGGCTCTTATTCTATAATCTTAATTGGTACTACATGTATTATAAAATCAGATCTTTGTAACGCTTTGAAATTCTGATAGTCTCTGTACAGCAACCATTAGAATTTCGGAGTGTAATAAAGATCTGATTTTAATCAGATTGACCATTTTATTATGTGTTGTAGATCTAGATCGATTTAGAACTTAATTTTCAAGATATTGCTTTTTTATGCATGGGTTTTATATTTTAAATTCACGTTTTTATTATGTTTGTTTATAAAAAAAAATTAGAAAATGGCAAATAAAAATGTAAATACATATATAATTTTGTGGAGATGTGAATTCCCTATACCCGCTTTGTGGCAAGTTTGGTTGAAATTGGCCCAATGGTTCTGTGGAAGAAGTTGAAAATTTTTAAAGTTAACAGACGGATAGATGTTGGACAAAATGTAATCCCAAGCTTTCACCTCATCAGCTGAGCTAAAAACAAAGGGGGAAAAAAGTAAATTAAAGGAAATATTTTATTACACAAGCTAATTTCTTGATCACATCATTGAACCAAAAAATTAGGCGGTTTCCTGGTTGAAATCCAGAACTACACATATTCCTTAAACATGTTAAATACTTTACTGTTGGAGTTTTTTTCAAGGAGATACACATATTTTTCTGCTGTTTTCAATTGCAGTGTTTTAGTTATTGATACTTTCTGTCATTGGCAAACAATCAATTTTATGCTCTCACTACTGTCTCAATCCAATATACAAGATAAATATGAAAAGAAACCCTTTATTGAGGGTTCAAACTAAGTTAAATAATCATAGACAATAAGAGGTCTATTTTTGTTCATTTTCAAGAGAGAAAGGGAGAGAACTCTTGTTCAAGTTTTCTTTTAGAGAGAGGCTTACTTGTGAGAAATGAAACTTAAAAGGCTCTTGTTTTTTGAGAGATGAAAAAGTCTCAATTTTTCTTAGCAAGCCCTCTCCCTTCAATTTTCATATCCATACCAAAAGATCCTCAGTGCCAGAAAACTTACTGGTCACCCTGCTGGCATAACAAGCTGATATAAAAATGATGATTGATTGACTAATTGTACGTTGTTTTACATGACCCTCTCAAGAATTGTTCACTCATATGGAGATGTGGCCTCACTTGCCAGTGGAGAGCTACAAATTTTGTCTTATACTCGGCACTAAGAATCATGTGTATAAAGCCCACTACAAATGACTTTCTGTTGAATCAGATGTCTTATTTCAAAAACCGCAATTTAAAAATAAGGCATACATAACAGCACAAAACTGATAAAAAGTAATTACATGTAATACAACATAGAAAGATAAATATCAAAAAAAGTTGCAATGGAGGCTAATGGGATATGGAAAATTCAAATATTTTACACCAAGAAAATTTTGTTGACATGTACTTTTAATCCCCTTCCCCGCAGTCATACCATTTCCTATTTCTAACTTAAATTCACGCATATACCGTTTCCCCGCAATTACGCATTTCAAGCACTTTCAAAAGTACATATTATCTCCAATTTAATGCCAATTCCCTACTAAGTATTTCAAAATAAATCTAAAATCTCATAAGATAAGAAAAGTAATATCTTAATTATTAATTAAGGCTAAACTTTAGAGAAACTTGTATACCGCGCTATAAAGTGCTTGCAGGGAAAAGCTAATGTCGTATTTCGAATGACGTGAACATTGAGTGTATGTTGCGTCACAGTTCAGTAAGTTGTAAAAAATCCAAATTTATACATTAGATTTCCTGCAATTACAAATAATATTATACAGATCAATTTATGCTCCTGTACAATCAGGACAATGATCAATTAAAAAATTTACTTTCAATTACATTCAGAATTCAAAAATCAAAACGTGGATGGATCTATAGAACATGATTTCTCAGAGAGGAATACATCCCTATATATTTAAAAAGATTGGGCTGAATCAATAAAGCTTTTAACTTTGGATTGAGTTTTCTTAATTTATCAATTGCAGTGTCTTTTGCAAATTAAGCCACTCTTGCATCTCACAGATATGATGAAATGGCACGAAAACCTGGTTTTGTGTACACAATGGCAGGAGTACAGCAAGATGGGGCTGGGATGACTTGGAATTAGTATTTGGAGATCCTTCTCAAGGCTGTGAAATTCTGTCTCCCAACAGCCAACACAAATAGACACGAATACACAAAGAAACCCAGCAATATTATTTTTCGATGATTTGCTTCACTTGGATAAATGGTCAAATAAGCTTTGACGAAACATGTCGTCAAAATTAATCCCAAACAAAAGAGCTCTGGGGGGCGTCCCTTCTCCAAACTGATGAAGCTAGGGTCAGTCGATCAGGGTGGTATAGTTTAATGAAGGTGATTGATGAGGTTCTGTTTTACCCAGTCCCATAGAATAAAGATGATGGTGAACAACAGATAACATGTTTTTAAAAAATACCATCAAAAATTCACTATTTCTTAATAATTGAATAAGGGCGTGGCCCTTAATTTGAACAAACTTGAATCCCCTTGACCTAAGGATACTTTGTGCCAAGTTTGGTTGAAATTGGCCCAGTGGTTCTTGAGAAGAAGTCGAAAATGTAAAAAGTTAACGACAACAACGACGACGACAATGACAGACAACGGACAAATTCTGATCAGAAAAGCTCACTTGGGCCTTCGGCTCAGGTGAGCTAAAAATTACACATGTACCATAATAATAAAAGGAAATGTCTATTTTAATTACACGTTTTATCACACAAGGTAATTGATCACATCATTTAACCAAAAAATTACTATAAAATAGACAGTTTCCTGGCTGCAATCCAGAATTACAGGTATTACTTAAACATGTTAAATACTGCACTGTTGGAGTTAATTCAAGGAGAAATACATATATATACTGCTGTTGGCATTGCAGTATCTAGTAACTGATACTATATGTGATATTGGGAAATAATCTATATTTTGCTGTCACTTCTCTCTCTCATTGCAAGATACAATGTAATCAGGAAAAGAAACCCCCTTACGAAAGGTTAAAACTAAGTTTTGAAATCATATACAACGTACTGCTTTACATCATCACAATTAATTTAGGTCTCTTTCTATTCATTTTGGAGAGAGAAAGGGAGAAAACTATTGTTCAAGTTTTCACTTTGGAGAGAGAGAACAATTGTGTGCAGTGAGACTTAGAATGTTTAAGGCTCTTTTCTTTTTATAGATAAAGCCTAAATTTTCTTAACAAGCCCTCTCCCTACAATTTTCATATCCATGCATTCAAAAAGACACTCAATGCAAGAAAACTTATTGGCCACTCTATTATTGCTGGCATAACAAGCTGATACAAAAAATGATGACAATGATCACAAATTGGAATATAATTTCAAAATTATTTTTAATCAACAAAGTACAATATCATTAACATTACAATATAACACAGCTTATAATCAAATGCCTGAAGGGCCTGCAAGTTGCATGACTCGCTCCAGTTAATTGAGCTTTTTCATACATCTGGACACCATACCTTATATTAATTTTATTTTGCATCTTTAAGAGATTGAATACTACCAGTATATGTTTCCATGTTTGGTTAAAAAATAAAGTGTATATTGCTTTTCCTTTATATATATAGGTTGGCACTAATGGGCTTCCGTACATATTATTGTAAAAAGCAGCACTGCAAACCTGGATTCTATAATGAATTTAAGCACACTTAAGTTGTGGTGGTCAGTGTTATGAAGTAATTAGTTTAAAGATTCCCACATCAAATCTGGATTCTAAAAATAGATTTTTAAGCACACTAGCTGCAGTTAATGAGAGCAGCAGGTGTTTGTGTTAGAGAGTATTCTAGGTCAATTATAAATAAACTTCAGATGGGGAAATTAGATTTGCCTAACATGTTTGAACATATATTCATACGCAGTAATCGTACATCGTACAGAAATTTAATCAAAAATTTCTTTAAAATCATGAAGACATAATTAAATAATGTAACAGTATGAAATATATATAAATATATACAGTTTTTACCTCCTAAGTTTATACAATCACTCAAAAGCATTTTTTTCTAGAACTATCATATTTGGCATATGGATCACCTTGATGTCAATGCATGAAAAATTTTACAGCTCAGAAACTGCTGTGTCAACAAGGAGTAGCTCACTATACATGAGCCAACTCAAAAAGCACCAAATTAACAAATACATGTACATGATTATTTGTTTTTATTATATATAATTATATTGCATTAAACATGTTTAAATCAATCAATAAGGAGTCCCTACTAATGGATATAAATGTAATTTCTTATTTTATGCTTTTTAAAAATGTTTTAATGATTTATAAAGAGGTATATCAATATTGAATTTTAATTAAACAAGAGGCCCATGGGCCTTATAGATAATAGGTCACCTGAGTATCATGTAACAACTTTCAATCAAATTTTTGTTTGTGTTTTAAACCAGAGGCCATGAAATTCACAATTTTGAAAGAGGCACCATTGCTACATGCACTTTGTATGCTCAGTTTAGTTACTTAATATCCAGAGGGGTTGCAGAGGAACAAAGAAAAAATGCACTTTTATAGCTAAAGATATTATATGCCTCTGCTCCACAGGATGCCCTGACCATGGAGCCATACATTTCACAATCTTGGAAAAGACACCCTTGCTGAACATAACTATGCATTTATGTCGTTTGCTTAATAACCAGGAGCAAAGGAGAAATAGAGACAGAAGAACCCTACTCCTTTGGCTTCAGTGGAGGTAAGGGCCATGAACTTCATGATAATGTTTACTCCCTTTCACCAATAGATGCTACATGCCAAAATTGGTTGATAAGTGGTTCAGTGGTTTTAAAGAAGGAACTGGACATGTTGACGCACAAATTACAGACAAAAACAGATAGCAATAGGTCACCTGAGTTTACTCAGGGGACCTAAAAAGAGGTACATGTACTTTAATATATAAATACATTTACTCTGGCAAGATACAGTGCTTAATTCAAAGAGGGAATACTTTCACATGTATAAAGCTCACTGCAAATGATGTTGCATTGAGAGATGTCTCATTTCAAATACAGCAATTTGAAAATAAGGCATAACACAAAACTGATAAAATGTATAATACAGCATAGAAAGATCATAAACATCGAAAGTTAATTAAATTTGGAAATTTCAAATATTTTACACCAAGAAATTTTGTTGACATGTACCTTTAAAACTATACATCACATTTTTGTTGCAATTACAAATGTACTGATCAAGCCTAGAAAAAAAATATGTTTGTTTCCGCTTTCCCGACCGACCCTAATTTATAGTGCCGACCCTATATATTTTTTTAATGCTTTTGTCCCATGATGTGCAAGATTCATCCAGGGAATTATAGTCTCCAACTTTGCAAGCTTTTCAAGACTGAAAGAATTTTGGGTCACCTTTCTATTATCAGTTTAAGTCACAGGAATGCTTAAAAACACCATTTCTTTTGTCATTAATGTTAATTCTATACATGTTTTGATTTTTTGATTAAAGAAGCAAAAAAAATTTTTTTTCAACAAAAAAAAATTTTTGCCTACCTACCGACCCTATATTTTTTCAGTCTGAAAGCGGAAACAAACATATTTTTTTTCTAGGCTTCAATTTATGTTCCTGTACAATCATGACAATGATCAATTTGAATATATTTTGTACATATGATCCAGAGTTCAATAACATCAAACTATAAATGGATCCAAAACCTGGTCTCTCAGAGAGGAATACATCCCTATATGTTTAAAAAGATTGGGCTGAATCAATAAAGCTTTTAACTTTGGATTGAGTTTTCTTAATTTATCAATTGCAGTGTCTTTTCCAAAGCCACTCTTGCACCTCACAGACTTCAGATATGATGAAATGGCATGAAAGCCTGGTTTTGTGTACACAATGGCAGGAGTACAGCAAGATGGGGCTGGGGTGACTTGGTATAAGTATTTGGAAATCCTTCTCAAGGCTGTGAAATTCTGTCTACCTACAGCCAACACAAATAGACATGAATACACAAAAAATCCCAGCCATATTATTTTCCGATGATTTGCTTCAATCGGATGGATGGTCAAATAAGCTTTGACAAAACATGTTGTCAAAATCAATCCCAAACAAAAGAGCTCTGGAAGGCGTTCCTTCTCTAAACTTATGAAACCAAGAAGTCGATCAGGATGGTATAGTTTAATGAAGGTGATATTTGATTGATGAGGTCCTGTTTTACCAAGTCCCATGGAAAAAAGATGATGGTCAACAACTGATATCATGTCCTCATTTGGCAATGCGTCGTCTTCCACAAGAAGAATGTTAGAAACATTCTGCTTAAATGCCTGCTCTCCACAATAAATGTAGTCTTCTTTTTCTTTTTCTAAAGTTTGATCTACAGACCTTTGAAATAATGGCCTTGAGGAAGAATTTGAAAATCTATTGAATGTAATAACTACTTTTGTTAGATTTTGAAGCTCAAAGTAAGAGGTAGGTTCATCATCAACATTACATATGAATAAGGAGTATGTCAGTTTTAAATGTTTAGTTTCATTGAGAAGTTGGAGAGTCTTTCCTACAACTTGTGTTAAGTACTTTGGTTCATACTGATCCAACCTGTGTCGATTTCTTGATACAGTAATGATTGTGATACCAATGTTAACAGGCTCTGGTAAAGAGAGTTTATTTCTCATTTCACCATAGGCAGTAATGTAGGTCTGAGCCTCCTTTATCCTTTGATCATTCACTTTCCTCACTACTTCTTGTGCGTGAGATTTGTCCTTGTGCCAAACTTTGTCATATGCTGTGTATCTGTACCTTAGTGATAATAGCGGTAGTGCGACAAAATATGTCACCAAAGTGATTAATCCCAAATGTTTCCAAAATTTGTCTTTCAATAAACGTCTGCACAATCTTCTCATCGTAAAATAGGGATTGATCTGTAAAAAAGAGCACAGTAATAATCAATTTGAAGTACACTTTAAAGATACAAGTAAAATGTATATACAATAGTGATAAACATAGGTAATCAAAGATTACGAAGCTCACCTCGACGAATGTTATCAGTGTAAGTAATGCAAATCTAACATCATATTTTCTTAATATCTTGTATTTATCCCAACAACAATATTCTTGCAAGTTATGTTTAACCCCTTACATGGCATATACATATTTCTATGCACGTACCATGAAAAACATATATAGTGTAAACAAATATTCATAAATTTGTTAATACTGCAGATATCAAGGACTTCAAGTTCATTGGGATTAATCTGTTCCCAAAACTTAAACCTGATCTCTTGTATGGAAAATATAGGTCAGATTCAGCATCCAAAGCAAGTCTGATAGTGTCCATCCATAGATGCATCATCCATGCAAGTTTGGTTCAGGTAGGTCTTATAGCTACTTGGGAATGAAAATGTAGGTCACATCCAGCATCCGAAGCAAGTCTGGTAGTGTCCATCCCTAGATGCATTATCCATGCAAGTTTAGTACAGGTAGGTCTTATAGTTACTTGGGAATGAATATGTAGGTCAGATCCAGCATCCGAAGCAAGTCTTGTAGTGTCCATTCCTAGATGCATATGATCCATGCAAGTTTGGTCTGAGTAGGTCTTAAAGTAACTTTGGAATGAAATTGTAGGTCAGATCCAGCATCCGAAGCAAGTCTGGTAGTGTCCATCCCTAGATGCATCATCCATGCAAGTTTGGTCTGGGTAGGGCTTATAGTTCCTTGGGAATGGACTTGCTCCTAAAACTTTAACCTGGTTACTCAAATGGAAAATGTAGGTCCCATCTAGCATTCGAAGCAAGTCTGGTAGTGTCCGTCCCCAGATGCATAATCCATGCAAGTTTGGTCAGGATAGGGCTTATAGTTCCTTGGGAATAGACCTGCTCCAAAAACTGAAATCTAGTCACTCATCTGGAAAATGTAGGTCAGATCCAGCATCCGAAGCAAGTCTGGTAGTGTCCATCCCTAGCTGCATCATCCATGCAAGTTTGATCTGGGTAGAGCTTATTGTTACCTGGGAATGGACCTGCTCAAAAAACTTTAACCTGGTAACTCATCTTGGGAATGGACCTGCTCCAAAAACTTTAACCTGGTCACTCATCTGGAAAATGTAAGTCAGATCCAGCATCTGAAGCAAGTAGTGAAGTGTCCATCCCTAGATGCATCATCCATGCAAGTTTGGTCTGGGTAGAGCTTATAGTGACTTGGGAATGGACGTGCTTCAAAAACTTTAACCTGGTCACTCATCTAGAAAATGTAGGTCAGATCCAGCATCCGAAGCAAGTCTGGTAGTTAATACATCCCTAGATGCATCATCCATTCAAGTTTGGTTCAGGTAGGGCTTATAGTTACTTAGGAATGGACTTGCTCCTAAAACTTTAACCTGGGACGCCGACGCCGGGGGTATAGCATAAGCTAAAAATGACTGATAATAGTAAAGCCTGTCTCTGTTATATGTTATTAACAGGGACCTATATACTTATATAGTTAGTATATAGGTCCCTGGTTATTAATCAGCTCTGTCCAGTTTAGGGTATGTTTCAATTATCAATAAGAAAAAGTAAAATAGTCTAAACAATAGCTAACTTTTCATAAAACTGATATCAGCAAAGCATTACATTAAGTGTATGTTTCGAATTTCCTCGACAAAATTTCAGAAAAAGACTGTAAAACTCACTTTACCATGGAAATTGTGCACTATTTCTGTTAAGAACAATATAGCATTCAAGTTTTCAATTTTCTTTCTAGTATAGAGCAATGCATGTGTCGTCTGTTTACACTAAACTAACTCATTTTCAGATTTCAGGAAAAGAGATTCCCTACCGGAAGTGCATTTACTCTCAAATGAAACAAAGTATATCGTACCATTACATACTCGAACTGTAAGAATCATTATTTTGATTTAAAACTTTGCTATCTGTTATTTTGTAATATATTCGTACTGAGCAAGTAACATCTTATTTCAACAAAATAAAATTGCAACAACATTTTTGTATTTTTTTTTAAAGTACGCATTTTATCCGGAAAAAATAATTGACCTATACCGTTTTTTTGTTTTATTCGTCTCAACTATTTACAAATCCCCGGATAATGCAAATAAAATTATAAAGTTTTTTAGGATGGCTATACATCAACAGGTACCAAAATTGCTTAGTTTGTTTTGTATATCAACCATATTTTAATTAATTCATTTCACTGTACATGGCCAGATCCTCTGAACAAAGAATCTGGCCCTCAGTCGACAACTTACATTGTCATTAACTCAGTCAAGACAACTGTCACTGTGGTCTAGTGTGAGACATGCAGTAGGCATATGTTGGACTAATTTTTAGGCCTAAAGTGAGATATTGAAATACAGAAATAATTTCTTGCTATAAATGATAAACCTTGGTTTACAAAAAATATTTAATTTTATTTATTTCATGTTCATATTAAGGAAAAAAATTATTGAAAATCCTTTTTCATAATCAGCTGCTATTGCATGTTAAAACTGATTTTGGTACCCCATAGTTGACGTTTTAGCTATCTTCTTCTGATCAGTGGCATAAAAAACAAATTTTTATTTCTTGAAATAATGTATAATGGCTTGGGCCTTGTAAATTGGCCTGGGTAGCTCAGTTGCTAGAATACCTGACATGTTATGCAGGTGTCCGGGTTCAGTTTTAGTCATATATTTTCTGTTACAAATGTTTGGTCTACATCAAAATGTACAATTTTGTCCTGTCACACCTTTTGATATATTCACATCCCACCCATATGACTGAGATAATACAGACATAACATCATAATTTATATGTATTTCAGGGTCAAAAAATGGATGACATGACCAGGATCCTTCCATCCAATTGTTCCAAAGTGTTCGTCCAGAGAGATTTCTCTGATGGAACTGCTGTCAAGTTTCAGACCAAATTTCCCCCTGAGCTGGAAGGAAAGGTATAAGGACCTTTATGTTTTACAGCACAATTGATATATTATCGTTTTCATCACAGGAGTCTGAATTTTTTATCGTCACCAAAATATAAAAAAAAAAAACTGAAAAAAAATTTTCCCACTTTAGTTGAGGGTGGGAAAAATTTTTTCCGGGATTTTTTTTTTTTTTTTGACGATAAAAACTTCAGACTCCTGTGGTTTTCAAGTTATTGTGAAAGACACAGATATCACTTTGAGTTCTGTCAGGGAGAAGTCTTTAGAAAAATGTCACCCGCAGAACATACCTGATCCCTGCAACTTTTTTTTATAAGTATCACATCAGATGTGATATTTTAAAAAAAAATTAGAAGATCTACTGAAACTCAAACATAAGCATATTCTTTTATAAAGTATTTACACTTTTTTAATAACATAACAGTTAGTAACAGTTGTGTGAAATTCTTTGATGTAATTTCAGGTTGAAAATGAACATTTTGTACGGACTATCAGCACCTTGAATACCATGTTTTCGGAGGCCGAGTCACTAACCAGTCGGAATTATTGTGAGAGCTGCTTTGCTTGCCTGACAGCATACCTCAGTTACCTGTGCTTTGATACACATTACGAAAAAGTAAGGTATTTTTAGGTCACCTGAGTAACTCAGGTGACCTATTGCTATCTGTTTTCGTCCGTCGTCGTCCGTCGTGCGTCATGTGTCGTGTGTTAACATTTGAACATTTTCAGCTTCTTCTCTGAAACCACTGAACTAATTTCCACCAAATTTGGTATACAGCATCTATGGGTAAAGGGGAACAAAAATTGTAAATTTCATGGTCCCTGCCTCCCCCTGGGGCCTGTGGGGTGGGGCTAAAACCACTAAGATTATTGCAATCTCTAAAAATCTTCTACTTTACTCCTGGACATCAAGCAGGCAAACTGCTGACATGAATGTAATCAGCATTGAGTCCTCTACCAAATTGTGAAATTCATGGCCCCATGGTCAGGGGTTCTAGTGCTAGGGCTTGGCTGTATAGATTATATTGTGAAAATGCATTATTTCTTTGAAAATCTTCTTCTCTGCTCCTGGGTATTAAATAAACTATTAAGTAAGTACATAGTTATGATGAGCAAGAGTGCCTCTTTCAGATTTGTGAATTTTATGGCCCCAGGGTCAGGGGTTCTGGTGTTGGGGCGGGGCTCTATTGATCATATAGTGAAAATGCATTAATTCTTTGAAAATCTTCTTCTCTGCTTCTGGGTATTAAATAAACTAACTAAGCACATAGTTATGATGAGCAAGAGTGCCTCTTCCAGATTTGTGAATTTTATGGCCCCAGGGTCAGGGGTTCTGGTGTTAGGGCGGGGCTCTATAGATTATATAGTGAAAATGCACTATTTCTTTGAAAATTCTCTTCTCTGCTCCTGGGTATTAGATAAACTAACTAAGCACATAGTTATGATGAGCAAGAATGCCTCTTCCAGAATTGTAAATTTTATGGACCCAGGGTCAGGGGTTGTGGTGTTAGGGCAGGGCTCTATTGATTATATAGTGAAAATACATGAATTCTTTGAAAATCTTCTTCTCTGCTTCTGGGTATTAAGCAGATGAACTACCTATTTTGTTTTGATGAACAAGGGCCCTAATCTTGCAGAATTGTGCTGGAATGGGTTCTGGTGTTAGGGCGGGGCTCTATTAATTATATAATGAAAATTCATGAATTCTTTGAAAATTTTGTTCTCTGCTCCTAGGATTTAAATAAACAAACTAAGTAATAGTAATGATGAGCAAGAATGCCTCTTCCAGAATTGTGAATTTTATAGCCCTAAGGACAGGGGTTCTGGTGTTAGGGCGGGCTCTATTGATTATATAGTGAAAATACATTAAATCTTTGAAAAATTTCTTCTCTGCTCCTGGGTATTAAGCAGATGAACTACCTATTTTGTTTTGATGAGCAAGGGCCCTAATCTTGCAGAATTGGGAATTTCAAGGCCCCAGGGTCAGGGGTATCATAGAGGGGGGGGGGGGGGGGGGGGGGTGTGTACTTATATACTGAAAATGAATGAATTGTTTGAAATCTGCTCCTTGGTATTAATCAAATATTTTTGAAAAGCAAGGGTGCCTTTACAAAATTTGTGCAATGTGTGGATCTAGGCCTAAGGGTCAGGGGTTCATGTGTTGTAGGGGCACTACTGATTAATGCTGAATATTACTGATTAGTTGAAATGCGTTTTTTGTTCCCTATTACCCTGCCTATGGGTATTGAGTAAACAAACTAAGCAACTGCTTAGTGTATTATTATGATGATCAATGGTGCCTCTTTCAAAATTGTGAATGCCATAGCATCTGGCTAAAACATGAATCAAATTCAATCACTGGAAAGTTGTTGCATAATGCTCAGGTGACCTATAAGGCCCATGGGCCTCTTGATTCTTGATGCAAGGGATATGTATTTCAACACATTCATTATATACCTGATAAATGTTAACAAGTACATAGATTTTGATATGATTTATATTATAAATTATTTAATCATATCGTGTAGAATCTACTGCAAGTTTTTACTTTTACCTAAATGTTTATGTGTATTTTAAAATTATTAATAATGACATTGTGAATCCAAGAATGAGTTATTTAACATAATTTATTCTGAAATTTACATACTTTAATTTGCAAAATGAATATTGAACAGGTATTGAAGAAGGTTGGGAAGTACATAGCAGAACAGAACCAGACAGTGTATGTCCCTCGAGGTCTTATGTTGGTGGATCCAGTGGAGCGGGGGTTAAGAACGGTGAGTGTTTATACCCTCAGTTAAGTGACAAATATAAACCTGATCAAAATTTAAATATCCTGCTTATAAAATTTTTCTAAATTAGCCTCAAAGTAAAATTTTCTGAAATAATCTTTTTTGATAGTAAGCTACCATGCTCTTGATGAAGATTAAAATTCATCTCTAATTCATTGTAGCTCGAAATCTGCATATTAAATGAAACAAATGGAAGATGATGGCAATGCAATATCAAGACAAAAGAGAAAATAAAAGTGAAACAGTTGCTATCTAAATCCATCATACCATGGTTTTGTGCTCGATGTTGTGAACAGTGCGCTGTAAAATTACTTCCAAGATTTTTCAATATCTATACTTGGATCCATCAAATTTCTACACAATTAATTTGTGCACCTTGTTCATTAAACTGTATAATTTTGTGCTGTCCACCTTGAACAATGACTTCTAAAGGAACATTTTAGAGCTGTCTATTGACCATGATATCTGTGATGGAAGTAAACCTGATTAGAAACATTCCGTGATTTGAGAACAAGTGATTTTCACTTTAAGTCAGCTCCTCTCAGGGTTGCATTTCTTTCACACTGCTTACTGGAGTAAAACTTCAAATTGTGTTGTGATTGGAAGAAAAGAAAATTTTTATAGTTATTTTACTGTAACAATCTTCTTAACATTCATTTTCAGTAAAAAGTTTTATGATCTATAAGTACTGATATTCACACATACATGTTTATTAAAGTTTTGTCATATCATACCAAAATGCTAAATTTTCACCAATATCTATGTAGATGATTTCATCTTCTTTGATCTATATTATATGTGCAATTTTTATAGTGTCTTCACTGTTATTTGATAGGAAAGTGGCATTGTAAATCATTTAATTACCAAGGTAAATGATTATTGTGTTGCCAGTCTATTGTGGCCCAAAGACTGACATTTTTTTTGAAAAGTACATTTCAAGTTATTTTTCCCTTTTTAATTCTTGTATTATCATGATTATCATTATCTATAAAAGCAGCATACTGCTACTTTGTCTGAACACCTGAACAATTTATCAAAATGCATATATATTTAGAAAAAAGATTTTTTTAGGAAGTTTAATTGTCCTCTGAAATATAACACCTTTAAAAGTACTGTATCTTTTATGCTCTAAACACACTTACATATACATGAATTCTTATTTTACTTTGGATGTAACAGCACAGCATAAATGCATAATATCCAAGCAGTTCTACATCCTTGCAGTATTTTACCTGAAACCATATGTTAGGGAGGTAATTGCAATTTATAGAAATGTTAAAACAAAATAATACATGTAGTATCACTCTACCTGTAAAATACAAAGCTGACAAAAGGTGTTGAATATTTTAATTATGATTCTTGTGTTTTTCATCATTGTTCTATTGTGCTAGTCTGAATGTGAAAGGGTATTAAGGAAAGAAAAGTCACCTTTGAATTGAGTAAGTTAATGCTGTGAATAGAACTCCCGATGTTTCTTTCATGAAATGTTTTTAGAGCTCATGTATTTATTTTTCAATATTTGGATAATTCTATGAATTCTCTCTTAAAAACTTTTTGACTGTGTGTGTTGTTAGATAGCTTTTATTGTTGTATTCATGATAAACATTTATTTTTACATTTGTTGAGCGATCCTGTACTTAAAAGGTGTCATTTTAATTCTGCAATAGTTCTACATGGTTGAAATTTGATGTCTTGACCATCTGTACTGTAGCATGTATACATTGTAGGCTGAGGTATATTAAAGGCAGGTAATTGCTCTCAGATGTGTAATATTCTGTTGAATCAAAACTTTGATATCTAAAAGTCCCAAATACATGTTTTGCTAATTTCATCGTCATTTAGTCTGAGTTATGTTCATGATATCAGAATTTGAAATTTTAATCAACACAGTCTTGATTGAACTTGTAATGATCTGACAGTTTAAACATGCATTTTCATGATGTTGTTTAATAGGTAGTAAAAAAGCAATAGAAATAAAATTCAATATATGTTGATTAGTTTTATGTACAACAGTAAACTGATAATTTTGTCATCTTTGTCATAATTTAAAGAAGCTCAACAAGATAAATTATTTTAAGAATGCATATATTTAGTAAAATGCTTCAGTATTCTTGGAATTGTAATGCAGTATTTATTACACTGTGTCTTGTAGTTCCTCAATAAATAAACTCATCTTCGCTTACAATTGTGTGCTTTCTTTTAGCTCACCTGAGCTCTTCTGATCACATTTGTCATCCACCTGTCTGACCATCAGTGATAGTCTATTTATAAACTTCTCACAATTTCAACTTCTTCTCCAGAACCACTTGGCTAATTTCAAACAAGCTTGCCGCAAAGCATCCTTGAGTGGGGGATTCAAGTTTATTCAAATGAAGGGCCACACCCTCTTTCAAAGGGAGATAATTTAAAAGAATTAGTGTAAATTTGGTGGTGGTATCTTTTAAAAATCTCAAATGACTGTCTAGGGTAGGATGGGGTCACAATGCACTATTAGACTTAAACATATGGATGTATAGGAACTGTTTCTCTGCAACCTTAAATTTTGCTAAAGAACAGAAAAGCCATTTTTAGTCACATTGATATGTCAAGTTGCTATTATTTTGAAGTAGTGTAGGTACATGAATGTTTAAAACATGATCCTAAGGGGTGGGAATTGGCTACATCTTTAAAAATTGTAACAACCAAGGATTAGAAGGGGTCACAATAGGGATAAAAGATTAACATAGGAATAATGCGAAATCACTTTCATATGCATTTCTGCTAAACATTTGCTAACCACGAAATCAAATTCCAACAAACAATATTTTTTCATCAAACCTCGAAAATTTAACCCCATGAAATTATATGATTTACAGTATATTAAACAGAAAAATTCTACTGATGAAGAACAACAGGGCTATATTGACTGAGGTGAGCATTGTAGCTCATGGGCCTCTAGTCTAGAACACCATTGAACATGACAGATATTGGGATAATTTCATTTTTACGGGCATATCTGTAGCTGCTAGAGTCCAAAAACAATAACATAAGAAACATCAAAGAAAAGAACTCACTTTCTTTTACACAAAATCTTTTATTTGATTTCTTTAATTATACAGACATACATGTAGGTTTATATGACCAGGATGGAAAATAGATATGTTCACAAGCTACATCTGAACAATACTTTATCCACCAGTTTTCTGTTTAAGTTGAACTTGAGCTTAAAGCTGTATTTAGTATATCTGAGCTAAAAATAAAAATATAAGATATGAAGATATTTGTGATATAATGTATATGTTATTTCTGTTGAAATTAAATTTTCACCGATTTTGAACTTCAGTAATATCACATTTCTATAGTTAAATTGACTTTAAATTGTTGATTATTACATTACAGAAATGTCCTATGTTGCCACTTATTTTACTTGGTTTAATATTTGAACTTTTCAAAATACTAGTATGCCATATATGAATGTAAGCCCAGTATCTTATACATATAACAAAATGTACCAAACCTAATGTATGGGCATCAAAAAATGTTACAATAATATATTTTTTGACACAATCAAATGCATCTTGATCTTATAACAAACATGCGAATTAAAATGTAAGAGAATCTGTGACCCCAGCTTAAGGAAAAAAGAAGAGCCTGCACGGATCGGAAAGGGGGGGGGGGCTAAAGGAAAGAGAAGACACAGATTACGAAGGGCAGACAGGGCCATAAGAAGTAATAGTATAATGTTCTATCTAACAAGCCCCATGTGAGGTTGAATTACTCTCCTCGCCCTTGTCACTCTCAGCACCGACAGGTGAGAAAATCCCATTACAAAAGTTCTGAAGCTTCTTGAGAAATCGTGCAGAAACGAAAGTGTTACAGACAGACAGAAAAAAAACAGGTGGAGAAAAAGACTGAAATTAATACCCTACTTTTTTGAAAGCAGGGTGGGTGGGGATAAGATGTGCACATGTATAACAGTAGCATTTTCCCGCCCTTTCCTACCGGTCATGGTAGCTTAGTGGTAGAGCGTTCGTTTCATGATCGGGAGGCAGGGGTTCGATTCTCGTTCGCGGCACCGCGTCAAACCTAAAACGTAAACATAGGCAGTGACTGTTCCTTTGCTAAACGCTCGGCATTAGAAGTGAAAGTCACAGATCTTTCGGACATGATCTTAAAAACGTAGATCCCATGTAGGCGTTGGCACGATAAAATCACTCAATGCTCAATGGCCCTGAGTCATATGAGTGCCGAGTATAGGTCTAAATTTGTAGCTCTTCACCAGCATACGGTGACGTTTCCATTTGAGTGAAAAATTCTCGAGTGGGATGTTAAACAACATACAATCAACAATCTTCCCTTTCTCCCCCTCTTTTCACACACGCACACACTTTTTCATACCCCTCCTCTAACTTGTGTCTCCATCCATACTCTCCTCCTCTCTATATTTCTCTCTCCCGTCTCTTTCATCACAGTGGTTAAAGAATCTCTTTCCCCACTCACGCCTTTTTTCTATTTCTCTCTCTCTCTCTCTCCACTCACTCTCTCTTTCCCCACTGTCCCGACTCCCCACACTCTCTTCCCACACTCTCTCTCTCTCTCTCCAATCACTTCCTTATCTCTCTCCACTCTATTTCCATTTACACACTCCTCCCTCTCACTCCCCACTCTCTCACCACTCGCTACCTCCCTCCCTCTCTCCCTACACTTCCTCCCTCTCTCCCCACTCACTCCTCTCCCCGCTCATCCCTCTCTCCCCACTCACTCCTCTCCCCGCTCACTCCCTTTCTCCCCACTCTCTTTGCCAAACTCTCTCTCCCCACTCACATCCTCTATCTCTCCCCACTCTCTCCCACTCTCCACACTCGCCTCTCTCTCTCCCTACTCCCTCCCTGCCTACACTCCCTCCCTCTCTCCAAATTCTCCTTCTCTCCCCAC
>PRKT01000044.1:1196733-1248011 GCA_003671525.1 Saccostrea glomerata
TCTGTCCTCTCACTCCCTCACTCCCTCCCTCCCTCCCTCCCTTTCTCCCCACTTTCTCTCTCTCCCCCCTCTCTCTCTCTCTCTCTCTCTCTGCACTAACACCCCCTCTCTTTATTTTTTATTGTCAATCTGATACCGCTTAATCTATAAAATAAACTATTTAAAGGCGTAATAGAGAGATGTTTCATAGTTTATTTTAGATAGAATATAGTAAGAAAATATTTTATTCTATAAAAGAGGAAACTTACATTGTTTATCCAAAAGAAAATACGAAATGTTTATTCTTGAACATTTTACTTTAAATTTAATTTCGCAGAATTGTTTATCTATACAAAAAATGAATGTAATTTTGAAATGATAAGGGCAATAACTTCATACAATAGAAAACACTGTTTCTCAGTTTACAATTAGATCATTGCGCTGTTTGCTTGCGTACTTAATGAAGTAGAATTTTATGTATTTTGGACAATAAAGCAGCTAGAGAGTAGATCATTAAGATATTCTTTATTTGAAGTTAATGAATAGAGTTTGACATTTACTATTTCTTTCGCTTTAGTTTACCTAAATTCTGATATGATTTATTACGTACATATCGGACTGGGTAGCTCAGTTGGTAGGGTAATGATTGGTGAAGTAAGGGTCCCGGGTTCGGTTCCCGATCCAGCCATACATTTTTTTCCATTTCTGTTACAATTCTTTATATTTTTTCAATAATTTTATTCCTGTTCAGACATTGGTGTGTTGAACATTTACCAAAATGTACATGCATTATTTCTCCCTCGTTGTTCTACGCATTACAAGTAAGGTGTACCGGGTATTTTCTCATTGCATATATATATGTTCATTTATTGTTTTATTTAAATGCGTACTGTAAACAAACTTACAGATTACCTCTACTTGTTACATGGCTTCTACTCTGACATAAAAACTCAACAAACCATAGATTTCCACTCAACGTTTTGTATGGATTATGTTAGCAGATAAACCGTTCTTAAAGATCGGTGCACGCTGGTATTTGAGTAAATGTTCACCTTATTACAGGACCAAGTCTTGCCTCTTGGAATTAAAAAAAAATTGATTTTAAAAGAAATAGAGTCATTTAATAAGGAATGAGAGCCATGCTAAATATGGGCTTATAAATTTGTTACACGTGGTTGTCTTATTCTCTTTAGAGAAGTGGACAGGCTTTCGCATAGCTCACGCTCCTCAAACCATGTACATGTAATGTTAAATTTATTTTTTAAGTCCCGTTCGAAAAGTTTTCACTCACATAGAGACGTTACCATTTACCGGTGAAGGGTTTCACTGGTGAATAGCTACTGTCTCCTTATTAAAAAATTGTGTACATGTTACATGTAAGCAAAATGAATACTATTTAGGACAAAGAAGAATCAAGTCTTACACATTTTTTAATAATCTATGGAAGTAAGAGACTTCTGCAATACAATCAAACGTTGTGACAATTGAATACTAGTATATCTAATACTCTCTCTCTCTCTCTCTCTCTCTCTCTCTCTCTCTCTCTCTCTCTCTCTCTGTATATAGATTAATCCTTTGACCAATCACCAAACCTCTAGGTGTTTGATTACTAATGAAGTTAATAAGTGGTCTGAGTTCAATACTTTTATGAAAGTCTTCAGAACATAACATGATTGAAAAAATTCTTATTAATTCTTGCGTAGCTTGCTATTTGGTGATAGACAATTATAACTGATGAAACCAACTGTAAAATTTAAGAAGCAGTCCAATTATATATAAGATTGATTTCAAAAGACTGTCTCTTAATTGAGATTTTGAGATGGTTCTCCTATTTTCTTTTCTTCATTCCAGACTCGTCCTTAAAAAATATAAGCAGGGCATTTCTTGGATTATGCGTAGAAAAGGATGATATGGTATTATTAACGAGTTTGTTTTTCACAATGAGTAGATCCTTTCTTAAGAAAGATTTGCCTTGGTTATTCCGTTTTAAATCAATCATCTACGATAATGTCTTTGAAGGAGTAGATCTTGTAATTCGTCCAAGATTTTCGTATAGGGAATTATTGTTTAAAGATGCCTTGTTAAATTGTATGTCTTGAAATATTATTCCTAGTGTGCTTAGAGTGACATGAATCACATCATAATATTAAAGTTTCTTTTTTTGAATGAATACAGTGTCGAGGAAGGATAGTGTATTTCTATATGATTGCATAGTGAATTTCAATGTAAGGTTAAAAGTTTTGACAATATTTTAAAGATTCCATTATTTGATCATATTTCCATTTCTAATTTTTTTTCTCTGTGATAACTCTTTGAAAGTTAGGGGTAGGTTATTTCTTGATATTTCTGCCGGAATGTAAGTTAGGCAGGTCGATAGGTCGGGAGCTAAGGAGGCCTAATAGGCATGCAATTCTCGTGCGCATCTGTCTCTGTGTCTGACGCTTAGGAGGCCAAATATACATGCAAATCTCGTGCGGCTGCCTTTGTGTTTGACGTCGGTTGGCGAGGACTATTGAAATTGGCATGGAAGTCATCATGTGATTTTAATCTTTTTATTTACATTTTTTAAAGTCTAAATCTACAATTTTATTTCACAACGAAATGGAAATATAAGGAATCACTGTCTAGTTAGGAGGGTATGTCAGGGACATCAACAATAGTGGGAAACATGGGATAATTTAAGCATAACGGGCTTCACCCGTTATGCAAATTATTCCATGTTTCCCACTATTGTTGATGCCCTGACATACCCTCCTAACTAGACAGTGATTCCTTAATTCAACTTTGTCCCATATAATAAATTAGTTCTCTGAGTAGCGCCTATATTACTTCTTTTTAGAAGTTTCAAAGTGTCAACCGAAATTTTCTTTAGTACTAAATAAAACTTGTTTGCAAGAATCCGATAAAAAATTTAGCGTAAGTTGGAGCAACTATGGTTCCCATAGCAGCAACATTTGATAGAATTGATTATTTATTTCCTAGTTATATTATAGACTTTACAAACAAAGTCTTTGTGAAATCTGTAATAAAGATTAGGAAATTTATCTATCTAGTGTTCTATGGCTACAAGTTCTAGATTATACGAAATGTTAGAATAGAGGTTGATAAGGTTGATAACGTCAAATGAAACTAAAATGGATCCAAAGTTGAAATATTGAAACTATACAGGTATAACGAATTACATTTATTATGAATCAAATGGATCGTCCTTAGTACTTACATGTAGGTATAATCGTTTTGTACTGTATACTCAAATTTCTATAAACATCTGTTCTATGATGACGTATATACGTCAGAATTGCAGGAAGGGAAATGCATTTGAGGATATGATATACATTATTAAATCTATGGTGTTTTGACAATTTTTTGTAAACTAAATATAACCAATCATTTACTCTGTTGTAAAATATTTATAATTTTCTCACTGGGGATTCATTTCGTTTTATTCAGTTACTGTTTCTTCCGACCTTTGTATAACCTTAGCAATCGAGGGACAGAGCATTTAATTTAATTGCGTGCTCAAAATTTGTATGTGCCTAGAGCTGAAGTAATTATCATTAGTTTAGTCTGCTGTCAAAAATTGATTTTTCTCAGAAACTATCTGTACAACTTTTATTTGAAAAAATGTCAAACTGTATTTCTATTTAGTAGGTTGGTACCATTACAGCTTTTATGTACACAAGAAACATAATTTGAACATAGCTTATTAATAAGCATTCGTGAATAAATGGAAAACAGCTGGGATAATCTTTCAGAAACAAACTGCAATGAGATGGAGGCCATTTTACAGGAAGAATATTGTGTATGTTGTTTCTGTTTTTCATTGCTGGAGTAACAATTTCCGGAAATGTTTTCTTGATCTTTAAAGTGACCAGGAGAGGACAGTTTGAAAGAAAAATCAAAGAAAAATCAACGTTTTCTTGATTTCCCTTGCTGTAGCTGACTTTTCTATTGGGTTTTTGGTTATGCCATTCTCTATTATTCACAACTTTACCGAAACATTGTTTTTCAGAAATACAGTCACCATTGATATATTTTTTGCATTGGACGCAATGTTAACAATTTCTTCCATCTTCCATTTCACCTGTATGAATATTGATAGATATGTTGCTGTGAAGAAACAGATGAAATATTACCAAATAATGAAGAGTAAGTTGGTCTCCCTCACCCTGATCATTTGTTGGACTATATCGTGTTTAGCCTCAGTGGTTCTTATCTTAACTGCTAAAGAAGGCACCTGCAATCCAAGTGTCGAAGGTGAAGCAACAGTTATTGTTTCCGTATTAGCATTTTATTTTCCACTCGTTTTGAATATTAGTGCCAGTGTCAGTATTTACCTCAAGGTTCGCAATAGAAGCAACCAACTGCGTCAGATGACTAGGAACGAGAATGTTGTACTTCAATGCAAAAGACAAAATGGAGAGACTCAAGTGGCTAGAACAATGATAATTTTGCAGAGTTGTTTTATACTGTGTTATACGCCCTTTTTTTCTTTTCCTTATTCTGAAGAATTTCTTCCATGTGGAATTTTCTCCTTGGTCAGTGCTTTTTGTAACTTGGCTGGCGTATACCAATTCCAGTATCAATCCTTTTCTCTATTACTTCATGAATAATAGATTAAAGTGATCTGATTTAAACTAAAGCTTTAAATAAGGAACGTTTCTACTTTACTAATAACAGTTCGACATTTAACTCCGGATTCGACATTGTTCAGACCTTTTACTACCCTTTCTAATTGTGATATAAAAAATATTTTTTATTTCACTTGGTTGGATTTCTAAGCAGTATCCCAGGGTCTCATGTTGAACTCAAAAACATCTATAAAAAGATGAAGTCCTAAAACTCAGAATCCCATGGGAGAATGGTGTGATTTTCACCTGGTGGGATTTTTTTCTCCCACAAATTTGTTCAAAAGGGATAAATCCCATGGATATTGACAATTAATCTTTTTCTCCATTACATAGTTAAACGTGAAATATATTCTATAGATTAGGATGAGTGATTTGTCATTGTCATAATTTATGGGATGTATTCCATGTTTCAGAACGGGAGGAAATGTCAGATTGCCAAAATCCGTGGTATTTATCCCATTTGAACAAATTCATGGGAGAAAAAATCCCAACTGGAGAAAGTATTCCATCTGACATTTTTTTCTCTCATGGGAGAATGGTGGGATAGTTGGTGGGATTGAAAATCCCATCATTCTCCTATTGGATTCACTATCATGGAGTTTTTTTTAAAGGACTTAATATCTTTAGAATTGGAGATGTATGCGAGTTCATGAGACTCTGGGACACTGCCAAGAAATCCCACCAAGTGTCAGAAAAAATATTTTGGACATCACAGTAAAAAATGGAAGTAAAAAGTCTGGACAGTACTGTTAAATATGTTTTTGAGTTTTATTCTTCGATGAAATTTTAATAAGTGTATATACTATGAATTCATTAGATTCATGAACATTTGGGATTACCTGGTATCATTTTTTTTTCAAAGATATATACTCTCTTTCATAATACCTTCATAAATTTTTAATGCTTTCTTTTGTTTTGTAATTATATACCTTGTTGAAATATTACATGACAAAGGTTCCACGTACTTCACTCATTCGACAAACCTCGGCTGATTCCGTCCGTCGCCTTCGTCAGACATTGATGAGGTACGAATCGGCCGATGTGTGCCGAGTGATACTACAGACTGTAGTATTAATCATTTAAAAAGTATTGTCATTATTGAAGTCTTCTGATCTAGTATCTTTACTGGCCAGTCGGGACCACTGGAATTCAAATCAATGTAATGTTTGTCATTACCATTATCTAATGATATTATACCCAGCCAACATTTAAAACACTTGGAGTTTGTTTATTTGGTAAAGGGAGGATGAAAAAACGGTCAGAAAAAACAAAAAAATTTGAATCATTGAAAGGTCAAATATTTAATGTCTTTAAAACTTAAGATAAAGCAATGTGAGCACATTTTTTAGTATTTTAGCTATTAAAATGTGTCATTGTGATAGATTTGTAAGTAGTTTAAACCTTTATGATCAATTTGACTAAAATCTAGTATTTAATTGTTTCAAAAGAAAGACCTCTGTACAATCAAGTATTCAGTATTATTTAAGAAAGCAGTATTGTACAAGACGACAGTATTTATGTGGTTATTTTGTAGCATTACGAGCTTATAAATAGTTCTCCTGTTAAAAATATTAACAGAAAAAGTTTATTATGTTCTTTTCTCTGTCCTTGAAACAGTTGCAACTTGAAATGAAATTTTGCAACAGAAAATGTTGACATCAAAGTTGCAGCTCATATTGCTTTAAACTATAAAATGTATTTTTAGCTTACGTGAGTCAAAGAATCAGAAATGGCTTTCTCATAGAAATCTGTCCATTGTTCTCGTTGGTGTCATTGTCGTAAACTTTTAACAATGTCGTAAACTTTTTTTTTTATTTTCTTCTAAAAAAACACTTTGTCAATATCAACCAAACCTGACACAGAATAAAGGTAGGTAAAGAGAATTCAAGTTTGTGCCAATGAAGAGCCACAGCCTCTTTAAAGGGGGAGATAATTAAGAGATACTGCACTTTTGATTGGGCTTTTTAAAAATCATTTTCTCAAGAACCACAGGGCCAGAAATGATTATACTTGATAAATCGGGATTACTATAGAATAGACAAGTTTTACAAAGAAAAACATGAGAAAAATCTTTTAAATTATTCTTTTTAAAAACAGCAAAGTCAAGTTTAGTCATCATATTGTTGGAACCATACTCAAGTGTAGATTCAAGTTTGTCCAAAGCCATGATTAGTTGCATTTACACCGAAAAATCTCCAGGTAGTGTCGATTCTAAGAACTGGATCCGTTATGTATAACAAGACGGCCCTGTATAATCGACTAAAATAAGACGCGCGATAACATTTTATGAACTGTATAAATCTATTCTTAATGTATCCCTTTTGTGTGAAATTGATATCAATTTTCCTCAACTCAAGTGACATAACGTTCAAAACCGGTCTAATATTCCGAAATCCCCCTAATTTTAACGTATTTCTCCTCTTCAAAGCTATATTTCAATATGGCCACATCCGAGTATGTATGCCAAACTTAAATTGGCAGAAAGAACAAGTATACTTCCGTTTCTCATATTAAAGATAAAAATGACCTTACAAGAGTGCGGCCACTTCCGTTTTTACAAAAAATTGAAGTTAAAAATGCTTCATTTTTGAATACACGTCACTTTTACTCCACTATAAAATCTATACTTTTAAAGAATTTTATTGTTTAAGCCTTGTTACAACGCACTTTGAAAAATTGAGCACTTTGAAAAATTTTCAAAGTGCGTTAAATTTGGGACGACATCAACGCACTTTGAAAAAATAAAATTTCTTTTCTAGGGGCGCGTTAATATCGACCATATTAACGAACTTTGATAAAATGTGTATGGCTTGGTCAATATTCTTGCAAATCTTAGGTATGATGAATAATTTAACCTGTTTGATAACTCTTGGGTGATGAGGCCACTTAAGGATTTGAAAGTGAGCGATTTTGATTCTTCCTTACTTTCTCTCTTAAATGTTTTACTGTACTTAATTTTTCCAGCATGCATGCATTTTATATGCAAACTAAAAATTTATTGAAAGTATTCAACGTCATAGCAGTTGTACAAATACATAATATTTGGGTGTAGCATAGGCATCGGTACCGGGAAGGGGGTCTTAGCAACACTAATGTTTTGCATAGATATATAAGCATTGGAAATCGGGGCTTACCTTTGATGGGGGCGGGAGGGGGGGTCCACTCTCAATTTTCTACCGACGACTATGTTCAATGTACAAGAAGAAAAAGTTAGGTTGAGAGATCTTCTCCTTGTTCCCGATGAGGTTAAATGAGAACATGTAAATTAAAACGTTTTTCGAAAGAAAAAATTAATACAAATTGTTTCTCTCAATTGCTAAGATCTCATATGTGGAGCGGAGCGGATCAGAACCTTTGACTTGGGAAGTTAGTAAAATCTAAGTATAGAGTTTTTGTTTTATACATTTTTTTTCAAAGTGCGTTAAAAGTTACCATGGCAAAAATATTTATGTACATTCTTAACGCACTTTGAAATATTTTTTCAAAGTGCGTTGAGTATGTCCCAAATTTAACGCACTTTGAAAAAAATTTTCAAAGTGCGTTGAATTTGTCCCAATTTTAACGCACATTGAAAATTTTTTTCAAAGTGCGTAATTTTTTCAAAGTGCGTTGCCACAAAGCCTGTATCTAAATGTAACGTTAAAAACCTATAACGCCGTGATGACGTTATCACGTCAAAAGTTGCAATTTTCAAAGAAAACGCACTCCAGAGGATCACTTGCTAATTTTTAATAATATAAAGTAGTATACATGTATGTTGTTTCGGAGTGATGCAGTTCGAATCGGGATAAGAAGACTGTGCAAAAATGTGGATTATGTACATAAATAAATTCACAAGGTATCAAAAATTCATGATTAACATTTATTTCTCACAATAAGAAATCCTGGAAAAAAATAATCTTTGTAAACTTGCACGCAAACCAGGAGACTTATATTTAATCAAAAGATCAGACTGAGTGTCCTATTTTGAAAAAGAAAGATTCAAATTTTCACCCTTTCAAATGAACTTACCTGCCGAGAATGGATCTATTGTTTAAAAAAAAAATTCAATTCTCTCGAGTAAAAACAAATCAATCAATAAAAAGATTCATTGTATTATTTTTATTTGAAGATCTTAAATTTCACTTGATTAAACTTAATATATATACATATATACAATGTAGTGTTGTGTTTATGTACATAAAATGATAGAAGAAATTCACATTTTATTTCTATGTTGTAAATATTTTTTGTGACTATTTTTATCCGTATTCTTTAATCTTTTATTTAAGAAATAATATAAATACGGATTTATCGTTGAATTGAAATATCCAAGCCATGCTACCACGAACCAAGCAGTGTAAGAGGCTTTTATTCCAAAGAGATTCTCTAAAAGGAGAAGCAAAAAGAATGGAGTGGTACACACAGCAAATGCTCCCTGTAATATTAGAATTGTTCTTGTAACCCTGGTCTCCAGTTTATGTTGATGACGACGAGGCAAAACCGTGCTTCTTTCTTCCAAATCTTTACACAGAAATTTGTTTCTGTTGCGAACTTTCAATACAATTTTTACACCAGCGACAATGTTTAATAACAGTGGTATGTAAAATGCAAGTAGGGCGCCCACGACGGAAGCCATACCTTGCACAATTAGACTATATTCACATCCAATATTTTCTGAAGTTAGAAGAACAATGGTCACTGAAATGGCGGTTGATAAAATCCAACATAATATTATCATCATTGTCACTACTTTCGAAGTCATTTTTCGGAAATATTTCAATGGGTCGCTCACAGCTATAAATCTATCGATATTCATACATGTGAAATGCAAAATCGATGATGTGGTAAACATGCAATCAAAGGCAAAAGTTACCTTACTGATCAATGTTCCATGTAATAACGACTGACTTATAAGGTCTTGAAGGATGGAGGGTAACATAACCAAAATAGCAACACAACCATCAGCAACTGCCAGAGAAATCACAAACACATTAATTTTTCTTTGGAAGTCAGCTCTCCTTACCACTTTGAATATCAACATTATATTCCCAAACACCGTGGCTCCCATGACGGAAAACAACAATAGCGCACAAGCTATTTTAGCAGTAAGATTTGATAATTTCTCCGAGGTATCACAATCTGAGATTGAATCGTTCATCTTTTGCTTCAGTCCTGTTGTCGGTTTTATTTACGACACGGTTTGCTATCTGCTTTACTTGGAAAAGAAACACCAGCGAGCCTTGTATCTGTCTCTTTTGAGCGACACAAGTATTAATCGTTTGTAAACAATATATGACTGTTGAGGTTGCCCAACAATCTCATGCGATTTATTTATCTATCATCAGCCTGGCCATGTTATGTCTTGTATAATGTACACTGCATGCTTGATTAACACAGAAAACGTTTGAAACTACAAAAAATTACAATAAATAGTATTAAGAGAAGCAATTGCCTTTAACATAAAAAATCATCATGAAGATTGGATGTGCTAGTATATAAAATGGTGAAAAGTCATTCAATTTTTATTTAAAATTTTGTCCTTGTTATTCATTTTTTTGGTTTTGGATTTTGGTTTGTTTTTGGTTTTGTTTGTTTGTGCTTTCTTTTTGAAATCTATGTATCATGCAACCAGTGTACACTTCTCCAAACTTACCATACTTGTATTAAGTATTTAAAATATGCTTTAAATACGATCTATTTTTAATCCATACAGATAAAATGATGGCGCAAGGATTTCAACAATTTCGTTGAAGGTCAACATTTGGTTATTTTGATAGTCGTAACAATGATCTTGTTACTGCTCGCCTTTTTGGCGGATGTGTTTTATGTATCATTTGCAAAAAACTAGAGGTACTATGATCAATGAGCTCACTGAATGATACCCCCGCCTCCCATATGAATATATGACAGTGTTCATGTTTTGCAATGGAAAACCCAAAATATGAGTCCAATCAAAAAGTAAAATAGGATGTACACAATGGCAATATGTAATAACGATTCTTTGAAAGTTTCATCAAATTTCCTTCCGTGGTATGAGAGGAGTCGCGGATAAAGTCTGAATTTTCAATACTTCGTATATAAAACCGACAAAATGACTGAGGCAAAAGATGAACGATTCAAGCTCAGATTGTGATACCTCGGAGAAATTAAGGTATAAGGTATCCTCGGAGAGATAAGAGATGGGTACCCCCAAAGCGTAACAGACGGACGGACGAACATCCCGATTACTATACACCCTCCCAGTTTTCAAGCGGGAGAATAAATAGTGGGTCAACACTTGTTTGTTCTCTTCATCTTTTTCATTATATTACTTCTACAATATGCTCTAGAAGAGTACCTCTAAAGTGTTTTCTTTTTTTGTTCTAAAACATCAGTTAATATTTTTACGAGGAGTGAATGGAGGGGGTTTGATAGAACATTTTCTGGACACTGTAATTTGTCTGTATGTAGGTGATTCACATTTGCTGATTGATATTAAAGCTATTAAGGACAGGGAATTTCATTCTTAAAAAGTGAAGTGTGAGATAATAAGTAGAATTTCAAAATGTAGAATTTAAAATGATTTTTCTGAATAGTGTTGTCAACGTGGACGATTTTTAGTAACCGGGTACTCTCTTACTTTTCTGATCGATTAACCGATTACTCGGATCGTTTTTCTTTTATACCTCAAAACATTTTTGGCGATATATATACTCAGTGGTTAATGAAATACATTTTTATATTTATGTAATGTCATTATTGATTCTGTATAAATCATCATTTGCATGTAAAACATATGTAAAACACAAGGACAGTGCTTATGAACTTTATTTTTGATATTCGATGATTAAGTAAATGCCATTTTGACAGAAAAAACACTTTATTCGCAATGAGTATACATTACATAGGGGAAAAACTTTTCTATGTCACACTTAATGTATCTACATGTACACGTTTTAAATTCAGCCTCTGATGTCAAAGGTGAAGATCGTCCGATCAATTTCATTTATTCTGTGATAGGAACCTTTGAACAGAATAAATAATACAGACCTCTAATATTAAATCATAGAGGTGAAGTGGATATTTTTGAGCGGCTAACTCAGTACTCATGAAACGTTTATTTTAGGATTTATGTTTTGATTTTAAAAAAAAACAAATTTATTCCCCCACCAACTATTCAGTGTAAGATGATTTTATTTTAAAAGTTAATCAAGAGGGATAGAGAGTTATACACTGACATTTGTTTCCTGTAATATCGTAAATACTTTGGAATTTTTACCCTGCAAACTTTAAAGGTACTTGGACACAGATTTGAAGTTAATATTGTCTGTATAGTATCACGAATTATATATTTTAATAACATTTCACTCAAAAATTAATTAAAAATCATATTTCATTTAAAAGTTATTAAAACTTTCAATTTTTGGCGGGTTTGATTGACACATCCTTGCACTTATACAAATTTTAACTTATTCTTAATCCTTGGTAAAAGTGGCAATCTAATGTAGAATTATTAACATACACAGCAACCAGCAACTGCAAGGAGTATCATATAGCATACTGATTTTTCTTTGAAAATCGTCTCTTCTTACCACTTTGAAATTCATTAATATTGCACTCTTGAGGACATAATTTTTACTGTGAGCAATTCCAATTACATTAATTTTATCAGCCTACTGCACACAAAAGTGCGTCAATTTTTACCTTGATGACGACAAAATGATAAGCTTATCATATCCCATTACAATTAGGTCCGCCTCCATTTATGTAACTTTTTTTTTTATAACATACCAACATTTACGGAGTTTCTGGTGTTTTGAAAAGGTATGTAACAGTTCATCAAAACAATTTGCCATGTATCAGCAAAATATAATAAATATCATAATTTATTTAATATTGAATAAAAAGTATATAATATTTTCAACAGGAGTTGACTTTTTTGGCAATGTAAATTAAATCTAAAAATCCCATTGCAGTGAGGGACCGTCACAAGGTACATGTATCTTGATAGACTCAGCAAATTGTATGGCATGGTACTGTAGTTTTCAATTATTTGACATTAAACAGCTGACTTAGTCAAATTCTAGGTATTTACGAGGGTTGTCCCGTAAAATCGTGGACAAGTTGTCTAGTGTGAAAAATAAACATCACTGCGTTCTGAAATTTTCACTATTATCTAGTACATATTTTAGTAATATACATAGCAAATTTCAGATAAATATATGCATAAATAAACAAATTATGATATTTTATGCCATGCATTGTATCACCTTACGGCGCATGGGTTATAACGTCAAAGTGTCTAAAACAGCGTAACGTTTTTATCTTTGCTGAAAATGAAGTTGGATGAGTCCGACTTAGATTTAGGAATTTCATTGATACACATTCTTTAGTCTCCATAAACAGCTGAAGAACCAATTGGCACCCTCCTGCGATCTTCTGAAGATTTATTAGTAAGTTACGGACAATATTCTCACCATTATTTAACTAATAGAAAATCTCATATTGGCGGTCTACTGTGACAGCGTCTTTTGCTATTACATAAGGAGTTTGACCGTATGTTTTGTACTCCCCAGGGACTCGATCAAAGAAAAACTTCGCTAAGAAAACTCCTATTTCATTTGTATACTTAAGATATGGTGATATTTTTATAATCTTTTTTCTATTATGGTCATTTCAAGTCTCTAAAGGTGTCATTACAACATCGAAATAAAACTGAACTGTTCTCCGATGCGCAGTAACGTCATAAAACGTCGCCATTTTTCGTGTGTTGTGTTTACCACTTTACCATTTCGAATGCTCGAGAAACTGCCAAAAATTAACCAAATGTCTTAAAATTTTTACAAAGACTACAAAATTGATTGTGGAATTGAATTAGGATAATTTAAATCTAAATCTTATGTATTTAAAACTTTCATTTTGAATTCAAACTTGTGTATTTTAACAAAACCTTGGTTTTTTTACCGTGCGCCGTAGGACAATACCCCTGCACATTCAAGCATTATAAAATCTTTATTTTTGCCTATATTTTATCAAAAAAATTATCATGCACTTAAATATGATAAATAAACATCTACTGAAATTTTCAGCTTAGTGCGCCCATTACTTTTCGAGAAAAACGCTTTGTCCACGATTTTACGGGACAACCCTCGTATATTGGAAAAGTGAGTACAATTTTTGTTAAATATTTTACTCTTTACAATCCATTTACACCATCCCTATTAAAGGCATAAACAGAAATGTGCAAAGAAGATAAGACTAGTCATTCTTCATTGTTAATGGATACATTGTAATTGAAAATGCTAAAAATGCTTTCTTGGATACATGGGATATTATATAAATTTTCAAGTGTTTTGAATTACTTATTCAGAAGCAACATATATGAGTTAAGGATACATGTACATGTTTTATCTTATTTTTCCTTTTTTAAACTCTGTGCTAATTTCATACATTATATATTAAACGTTAAAGAAAAATATATAAATAAAATTTCAAATTCAATGGAAAGAAGAAAAATTACACGAAAGTACTGATTGTTGAATTTGATTGGTACATAATATTTTCATCTTTTTCTTTTGATATATGATGAATGCTGGTCATATTTCTCTTTCTCATAATTTTCCTCTTGTGTAAAAAGTAAAACAAAAATGGATTAATTGTAGAATTAAAATACCCTATCCAGGTTACAATATACCAAGTAAGATGAATTAAATCTTCTTTTTTTATGGCACTGTAAATATTAGCAACAAAAAACGGGGTCCAAGAGGCACAAAAACATCCAAATAATATGCTTATTGTACGTGCGACTCGGAACTCTGTTTTCATATTTTTCAATTGTGCATCACCTAGGTCATGAAATCTACGTCTTCTCACAATCAAATATATTTTGATATTCAGAACAATATTGAATGCTAACGGTATGTAGAAACTCACTATGGATCCAACAAGAGCAGGAATGAAGTCAGCACCCGGTAGGCAAAGTGAGACGTTTGGATTAAATGTACTCAGTATGTATCCCTCTATGAACGGGAGTGTCCACAACAATAGTATAAGAAAAACAACGACTTTCCCAGTCATGATCCGGAAATATTTGAACGGTTTGCTGATAGCTATGAAGCGATCGGTAGTCATACAAGTAAAATGCAGTATAGAAGAGGTGGAACACATGATGTCCACCAGCAATATTATACGGCTTGTAACTCGGTCATGTAAGAACCAGGCATGGCTAAGTTGACGTAGAATTGACGGCACCATGACAAATACGGCTATAATCAAATCCGCAACCGCCATGGACGTGAAGAACACATTGATTTTGCGTGTAAAATTCTTGATTCGGATCAAAGTAAGTATAACCAAAATATTTCCACATACTGCAAGTGTAACCAAACCAAAGAGAAAACAAGCAATGAAGACCTTTATCCAAATCAGACTGGAAAACACTTCGTGGCCAATACACACTAAATCACTCTCAGGTATTGACGACTCATTCATATTTCTTTAAAAGTCTAAATAAACATATTTTTGTCCTGCGACAATTATTTTACAATGGCTTTGAAGAGGAAAAGAATGGAATTACGCAACGTTTCAGCATATGAATATTGACGTAAGAATGATTTGTTGCTATTACTTTTACTACTCTATAAAAGTCCTTTTTACGTAATTGTTCCACTCATTTACATAGATTATATAAAGAATGGCTTTTATCGTTGTCAATAATTTAACAAATGAATCCATTAATATTAAGTCACGAAATGTGTTCTGAGAAGTATTGATTTAAAAAGCTAATGCTTGAACAGATTATGAAGTTGTATTTCTCCATTTCTAACTTAATTTGGTCACAATTTTTGAATGAACTGTACTTCCAATACCTTAGAACGGTGAATCTGAATGTACAAAAGCTTCAAAACAGACAATCAAATAGTCTTTTAGAAAACTTAAGCACAAAAGTCGTCTATGATATTACAAGAATAACTTTCCGGAAATGTTAATCGACTAGTAACAGAAAAGGAGAAGCTCCAAAAATATTCGGTCATAATACATTTCAAATTTTGTTTCAAGGACAATGTATCTGTATGCACTTCTTAATATTGTTGCAATATTGTTTGTAAGAAAAACAAAGAATATTTTGTTTTTATAGCAGAAAATATCAAGCTTATACAAGTACAAACGGAGAATCTACATGTGTACTGATGATCACTTTATATACCCGATTCATGGACTTGTAAAATGGAAATAATTATCATATACTTGTACTTAAATTTTTTTAATCTTTATTTTCAATTTTAGCAATCTAACTTCATAATTGTATTATGATTTTTATCAAGGTATGCTTTTGGTTTGAGGAAAATTAATAATTAAAGGAAATGCATGTGTATATCCAGACTCAACTTAATTTCCCTAAGGAAATATTAATAATGAAAAAGGTAGAGATTACAAACAGTGATCGATCTATTAAAAAAATCTATGTACATATAAATCTCTTAAGAGGGCAAAAACTCGGCCCCTTGAAAATTCCAGATGTGAGATTACGTGCCTAGCTAGGAGGAGTAAGCATCCACTGTTGACATATCGCACCTGCCGTAAGCCCAATGTATTCATCGGGTATAGACGAATATGCCGACGTCAAATGCAAAATAAAAACAAAAGCCCAGCAATTGGTATGAAACAAGCAAGCCAAAATTTTACCCAATTATAGGTTATATCACTGGAGTTCGCGTACCTATCAATTATACCGAAATTTTTACAAAATAAAAAAATACGTAATACGTATAATAATAACACAAGGAGTGCAACGCATTTTAGGTCACCTGGGAACCCCTCGCTTAATATCAAGGCTGTCGCACAATTAATCTTCAATCGAAAATTATAAAACACAAACCAATCTTTTTGGAAGGGACCGGACCATTCTTTATGGCTCTTAATGCATATGATTTCAAACGCATTTTTTATAGCAGCAGCGGTGACATTTATGCACAACTTTGCTCAAATATCCGTTGTCCGCGACGCCATGACGTGACGTCAAGGGCGCGTCAATTTACCCAAAGAGGAACAAAATTGCCTGAAATGCTAATCTAGATGATTGAGGTCATATACGAAAAGAAACCAGAGACGAGTTAGTAGACATTCAAGAAAATTTAAAAACGGGGAGGTACAAGTAATTGTAGTCGCAACTAAACGTAATATCGTTATCTCTAGTTAATTGTGTATGATTGTTTGTTTTTTTTTTTGTTCCTTTTGGGTAAATGGACCGCCCGTGACATCACGTCATGGCGTCGCGGACAACGGTTGCACTCCTTGTGTTATTATTATAGGTATTACGTATCTTATTTATTTACCGAAAATTTCGGCAAAATTGATAGGTACGCGAACTCCTGTGGTTATATTTTGCTAAAAATGTTATTTTAACGGATATACACTTAACAAAACTTCTAAGTGTTCACTTTAATAAATGTATTTATTTAAAAACTACTTCATAGAATGGTATGATATTTTCAAATTATTACAACAAATGAGTCTTCTCAACAATTGTAGAAAGAAAATTCAATATCACCGATGAAAACCAATGTTCCGTTACGAAGCTTAAAAACAATAAATTTGTACTTTGCGGCACGTGTTTTGTGAAATAAGCATCTTTTTGTGATCATTTTCAAATTTTAAAACCTGGTTTTACTAAAAAACACAAAACATTGGTAAAATGACCATTGAGATGGAAGGGAGAGCCGTTGGAATGTTGATATCTAAATCATCTTCGCACCACGTTTTACTCACTTTTATTTTAGTGCTTAATTGTACTTGATATTACTTTTAAAAATTATCAAACAGTATCAAAACCCATTTAAACACATTTTTCTATAGGCTGTGCTCATTTTTCATCACCAATTTATCACAATTTGAAGGTTTTTGACAAAATTGAACCAGACCGGAAGTGGCCTTGATCTTCTTCTGAGGAGAAATTTCGCGTCACACTAGTTAAAGTGTTAAAGTGTCCTGAAAAAATCTTAGAAACATGGAAACAAACCATTTCAATCTACGAAAAAGATAAGAAATTGGTGCTCGTGGCAGTCTAATATCAGCTCAAGCAGTCTGAATTACCCTTAAAGCGGCACACTTACGTGCTAAACACCCAAAGATATTGACCATCTTGATCTTCTTCTGAGGAGAAAATTTAGCGTCACACTAGGTTAAAAAGGTGTTAAAGTGTCCTGAAAAAATCTTAGAAACATGGAAACAAACCATTTCAATCGTACGAAAATGATAAGAAATTGGTGCTCGTGGCAGTCTTATATCAGCTCAAGCAGTCTGAATTACCCCTAAAGCGGCACACTTACGTGCTAAACACCCAAAAATATTGACCAAAAGGCATTTGTGTGACGATACAGTGTCAAATTCCCGGATCAGAATCCTATTGAACACATTTGGGATTTTAAAAGAAATGTCAACCCCCCCTCCCTCCTTTTCCTAACAATTTCAATGGCTTAGAAAGATCTATGCAGTACATGTAGGTGTGGCAGCGGATTGGTCAATCTCCTATTCAAGGGTACATGGTATCCAACAATAAAGATTGTCTTGTAATAATTATAGCGAGTAGTGGGTTTTACTCCATCGAGATTTTTTTTATGTGAATTTTCATTTTGAGGGTACATCATTTCCTTGACACTCTGCTTAAAATTCTGACGAGATACGTACACGAAATTTACGCAACATCGAACTTAAATATGCATCATTAACCAAGAATTAAAGAAATTATTTTTTGTTTGCATTTGTTCTTAAAAACTTCAAAAATGTTAGGTGAACACTTAGAAGTTTGGTTCAGTGTATTATGATGTCGTTGATATCCCCTTAACATCCACTTATATATTGTAGCCTGCCTCGGATTAAAAGATTGATAGTACCCGGAACATGTTCTTAACTATTGATTAAGTTGGAAGATGTAAATATTATAACAGCTGATAGCGGGATAATACGACATATAAATGAGGAGAGTTGGCGATGGAAAGGTAAAAGTCATTTGGTTTGTCATAAAATTAAGTTGCTAGTCGGCTCATTATATATAGTCGATATAATACCTACACATTAGACAGATGTTGCAGACTCATTGCTGTCCTTTATTTTAAGTTTACTGATGTGCTAGGATATTGAATCAACATATGACAGATAGCAACTATTATTCATTGATAAAGCATCGTCGATAAATCTAAGTCTAGTCGAGGGGGCACAGCAAATGTTTTTTTCTTCTTTTCTTTTCTTTTTTTTTTATTTTAACTCTACATGTACTTCATAAGATTATAAATCAGGTCAGCTAACAAAAAAGTGCAAGTATTGCCACTCGCAATTCCACCATTTTGATAGAAGACTTGGTCTCGGAATACTACATCAATGTTGCCAATTCCTTTACACATCCCATTCATTAATGCAGAGTCATAGAAACTTTAATCAAATAATTATGTTGATGACCTAACAAAAGATGGGTAAATCTCCATCTTCCTTTTCCTATAAAGAAGTTGTCTAATTTTGAATACTTTATACCATAAAGAACGACTGTAAAAAGTGTAAAAAAGTAGTAGCGTTTATAACCTTGAGTTATGAACTTGTTTTGAATATTACAGATCCTGACAGTTACCAGTTTTAGACGTTAATTAAGAAATACGTATTATAATGCTAAGAAAATGAAGAAATAATATATTGATATATCTTAATTTCAGTCCAAGGAAACTCGATATTTTAAACAAAAGTTTTTAATTTAAAATAGTTTGTCTGATGCCACAGGAATAACAACTTGTTATGCTAATACAACCTCATGTGTTATACGGAAGCAAACATACCATTCATCATTAAAAGTAAAAAGCTCACACTCTCTAGCTGACATATTTCATTTATAAATATATGCATATCAATTTAGATAATCATTATGCGTTTGAAGACAAAGCGCTATAGGGTGTTTTACTATGTTTTCCAAAGAGTCGTACGTTAACATATCAGCTTCATCTTTGAAGATAATAAGATGTAAGGAATAGTCAGATGCATCTGATTTGGTTATTGTTACAGTAATTTTTTCTGATAAAACTTTCAAAAGGGGATCAAAATTTCCAAATTTCATTTAATGACTATTTGCTCGTTTTATTCTATGATAAATCGATTATTTAGTTAGCCCTTAAAAGTAGATTTAGAACTTTATTTTCAAACATATATTTTGAGTTATCTTTGAAATACAAATGGAGATTTCTACATGGAATTCAAATGGACTCGAGAAAATTCATACAATATCAAAATGTAAACTTTTTAAAGAAGATTATGCGAATATAATGTTATCATAAAACAAGCTCTTGAATTTTAAAATACAAATTGGAACAGTTCGTAAGGAGGCACTCCTTATAAGAGATATCTTATGACATTATCATCTTCAGTAACTTTTTATTATATATAATACGCCTTCATTAACATTTAATGAATACAGATATAAAATAAAACACAAGATAACATTCTTAATAGAAAAAAGCAGTATAAAATTGAAAATTTTAATTTTGCAATTTTGAAAATAAATAATACACATTTTGTATACAAAGCAAAGTGGACAATGTTCCAATAATTTTTTTAATGAAACAATAAAGCCTTTTTCTCACATATTATGCCAACAGAATTAGAACTAACTAGTGTCATTACATTATCAGAATAACAAAATATCCAATTTGCATTAATTTTTAATGAGATTACACGAAACGGTTATCTTGCCCCTCAGAAATACTAAGCGCACGCTTTGTTGTCACATCAACGACTTTCATTCAATATTATCCTTTAAAAAGTACAGAAGCATTAACTTTCACAAATTATGAATTTATGAATTTATTTTATGAATTTTTTATGGAACAGCTGGAAATCTCCACGGACACCCTCATCAACAGCGTTAAGGTAGTCCGATCCTCAGGTTTATAAAATTAGCAGTTAAGTAATCAAAAATACTCATCAAAATATATTTGAATCCTTGAAGTTACGTAAATTCATCCACGGTATTTCTTAAAAGTTAAAGATAAAAGTTTATCATATCATATAGGGAAAATTATCAAATCTCCAATATTTTTGCAGAAAAGGCAAACTGGAATAACAGCAATGCTGAGGATCGGATATCCCTAAGGGGCTCTTAGATTGCGAATTTCCTATTACAAAATGTATTTTAATGGCAATTTACATGCATGTATAATATTCGAAACACAACTGTATATCGAGGTTTACACCATGAGTTATTGCTTAGTTTTTTGAGTATTATTATTAAATTTGCTGTTTATGTTCGGGTTTTTAGCTCACCTCGACGAAGTCGAGATGAGCTTATGCTATACCCCCGGCGTTGGCGTCGGCGACGGTGTCGGCGTCCCAGGTTGAAGTTTTAGGAGCAAATCCATTCCCAAGTACTAGTAACTATAAGCCCTACCTGAACCAAACTTGCATGCATAATGCATCTAGGGATGGACACTACCAGACTTGCTTCGGATGCTGGATCTGACCTATAATTCCCCAAACAAGAGTCCGGTACCAGGTGAAAGTTTTTCGAACAGATCAATCCCAGTGAACTTTCCTCCAATATTATCCTTTAAAAAGTACAAAAGGATTAACTTTCACAAATCATGCATGTATAATATTCAAAACACAACTATATAACGATGTTTACACCATGAGATATTGCTTAGGTTTTTTAGTATTATTATTCAATTTGTTGTTTATTTTCGGGTTTTAGCTCACCTCGACGAAGTCGAGATGAGCTTATGCTATACCCCCTGCGTTGGCGTCGGCGTCGGTGTCGGCGTCCCAGGTTGAAGTTTTAGGAGCAAATCCATTCCCAAGTACTAGTAACTATAAGCCCTACCTGAACCAAAGTTGAAACTTGCATGCATAATGCATCTAGGGATTGAAACTACCAGACTTGCTTCGGATGCTGGATCTGACCTACAATTTCCAGATGAGTGACCAGGTTAACGTTTTTGGAGCAGGTCAATTCCCAAGGAACTATAAGCACTACCCAAACCAAACTGGCATGGATGATGCATCTAGGGATGGACACTACCAGACTTGCTTCGGATGCTAAACCTGACCTATATTTTCCCAAACAAGAGACCGGTACCAGGTTAAGTTTTTCGAACAGATCAATCCCAGTGAACTTTGAAGTCCTAGATATCTGCAGTATTAACAAAGTTATGAATATTGTAAACCTGTAGGGTTTAGCATAGACATATTGTATGAACATTTTAAACTTAGACAATATTAATATCTTAATCATTTTTAGTTATTAGCAGTGAAGGTAAAATGATATAAAGGTTTATTAAATCAGAATGTTTATTATTAGTGACGCATATTCAGTGACTTTATAATTGGAAAAAGAACTTTAATTTTGTAAACAATTATTATCTTGTCAAAGCAAATTGGATTTTGTTGTTCCAATGCACTATAATTTGGTAGATCATTTTGTAATGAAATTGATCCGAATAGACCAATCAAGCCCATTGATAGTAAGTAATAAAATTTGAACGGAAATACAATGGTATTATTAAGAGTTTTGACTAAGTGCAATAACATTGTGAACTTTGAAGTAAATAAGTAAAAGAGCTTAAGGCTAGAACTCTTGTGGTGCGGAGATGGGGACTGAGCCCATAAATATTAGTAACATGTATTTACCTACATTTTAGGGTGGTGCCATGTTGGGGTTCATAGGTCAACGGACAGACCTACGGACAAAGCGTAGGTGGTCGGTGATGGTGGGTTAGCCAATGAAATGCATTTTTATATCCGGGACCATGGATACCCACTGAGCACAAAATACCCTGTTTTAGTCAGAAAAGAGTATTCCCAGTCCTATGCTGAAATTATAACTTCTCTCTTGCATTTTATTATTTTGGGAATCATTATTTCGGACAAAATAGTTGTCATTGGCTTACATCCTACAAGTCAATTTGGTGCTCGTTAACCATTTGTTTACACTGTACATGTTTTTCACGCTCTTAGAAACGTGCATATGCCATGTATGGGGTTAAACAGAACTTGAGAGAATATTGTTGTCGGGATAAGTACCAACTATTAATAAATATGATGTGAGATTTACATTCCTTACACTGATAACATTCGTCGAGGTGAGCTTCGTAATCTTTGATTACCTATTTTATTTTCATATGATAACATACCAAAAATTTTAAATAAAACTCCATTTTACATGTTTTTTTAGTAAAGTAAAAGGTCAGATGACATTTCTTATGGACTATCATGATTCTCCGCGAACACATTGTGGCAAATCCATGTGATTTATTTTATCTGTATTTTTTAAATCTTTTGTTCAAGAAATAATACAAATACGGATGAATCACTGCATTGGAAATTTGAATATTCAAGCCACGATACCACGAACCAAGCAGTTTAAGAGGCTTTTATTCCATTGAGATTCTCAAGAAGGAGAAGCAAAAAGAATGGTGTGGTACACACATCGAACCTTCCCTAAAATTTCAGCATTGTTCTAGAAGCCATTATCTCAGCTTATGTTACTGATCACTTCTATCTTCTATTTTGTTACACAAAAATGCACTTCTATTTCGAACTTTCAAACATTTTTAATACTTGCAACAATGTTTCTAAAAAGTTGCAAGTAAAATTAAACCACCAATTACAGCTTAATGTCAGTGAATTACAGTGTTAAGTGAATAACGCATCCAGTTTTTCATGATAGACGGCGACATAGCCAGCACAGCAACACTCCGATTTCCACTTGCGAGAGAAATCACAAAATCATATTAAATTACTTTGAAAATCAGCTCTACGTATTAACGTGATATTTACAAACACAGTGATGGCCACAAATTAACGGAAATCAGAAATACTATAGAAACTATTTTCTTGGAAAGATTTGATGTCACAATTTGCATTTGAATCATCTTTTACTGCTGGCTCATGTCAAAAAATACATATTTCTCAAATAAGGATGTAGTAGCTCTGAAAGTGGGAGCTTGGTCGAATACATGTATGTGTAAATCAACACGCTTAAAGAAAGGTATGATTAAAAGGATTATATTGATCTTCATCAGGAACTGCATGACTAATATTGATGGATGATAAATATTGTTGAAACTATATTTGTTAGATGAAAGTCACAACATTTAACCAGCATTACTCCATTCTTTAACAATTCAAACAATAACTACTCGAGAAAAGGAAAAGAGGGTTTTTTGTTCAATTTGATACATTGAATGAAAAGTTACTTACTCTCTGAGTAGAAGTGACAAGAATTCTTAACAAAGGTTAATGTTTATGTTTGTCGATTTCATGTATTAAGATCATTTTGCTTAGAAAGTTTTGATGTATTTTTAAATTTTCCGGCAGTTTAAAATCACAAAAAATTATTTGATTGTATATTGTTAAACGTCCCTCTTGAGAATTTTTCACTCATATATGGAGACGCCACCACTTGCCGGTGGAGATATGCAAATTTTGTCCTAAACTCGGCACTCAGGGCCATTGAGCAATGATGGATCTATTTCGTGCCAGCATGTACGGCGACATGGGACCTCGATTTATGCAGTCTCATCCGATAGATCGGTCTCCACATCCCACAGTGGGATTCGAACCCGCGACGTAAGGATCAACTCCTTAATTACTTCGCGACTATAGATTGGCTTTCACCACTATACAACGTGGACGACAACAATGATTTGGTGAATCGTTATATCATTTTAGGAATAGTTCATACTTCTTGAAAATCTATGATCCTTTTTAAGTGATAAATATATTTTACAACGGCAACGTAGATGAAATAGGTGAAATTATAAATTAATTTTTAGTTTTGAGGAAATTTTTTTTTACGTGACTCCACCATGCATTTTATCACTGCCCATTATTCAGCAAAAGAATGCATTTATATTGTAGATGTTAAACTGTTCGAAACAAAGTTGAATGTTGATGTAGATGAATGTCTATGTCATCATCGATTTCTTATTCAAGAGGGTAATCTAAAAAGTTCGTGGACAATGGCGTTTTTGTCCAAATGAATGGTTCAAGATGTACGTATTGTATACGAAAATATTAGTTTTGAAAATCCAAGTTAGAATAGTTTTGATTTGTTTGAATTTAATATTTTTGTAAAAATCTCAGTCATTAAAGGTTGCCAATAGTGCGCACGAACCAGGGTTAAAAAGGCATTAAGTTTTATATTAAATAAAGCGTTCTGTTTGAAATGATTATTTTCTTAATAAAACGAGTCAAAGCTGAGGAAAAAATAAATGTATCACAAATAAATTGGTTATCGCTATTTTCTGATACCTTTAGCATCGCTTACTAAATTAACAATAAAAATATTTGCCATATTGCGGACTTTGTTAAGAAAATTAAGCATTTGTCAACGAACCTTTTAGACAACCCTCGTGTATATGATTACCTAATGAAAATTATTTTACAAACCTGAGTCATTTAATGATTATCACCCACCAATCAATGGGTCATGGCCTTGTGTTTCAAAATCCATCATATGCTTAAAGCATATTAATTTTAATGATTAAGTATCAATTTTGCAACAGCATATCATCTTAAAAGTACGATTTATATCGAAATATGCAATGGATTTAATAATAGACTAAAGGGAACTGTGCCTTTAATCTTGAATCCGGCAAAATTTTCCCAATAGAAATCTTAATGTCTTACGTCGAGTTATTATCCAAGGTCCAATATTCCTGGAGCATTTTCAAATAATAGAAATGAAGAAGAACTGGATGTTCCATTGAATTACCATAGCTATGATGAGACTTAAATTATAAAGTGCAGATAAAGTCTGCTGTTCTATTGTTTTCGGATCCAGATGTCGACTGATCACGCCCGCCGTCTGATTTAAAGAAATCATGTTTGTACGTAAGGTTACATGACCCTTTTTCGTAGTAGCAACACTTTTCTGGGCACTTTCCAATGACGGAAACTTCAAAAATCACATAATTTCAGTCTACCATACTTTTAACATTCTTCTGGACCAACTAAACTTAAACTAAATAAAATCATTACAAACAGAAATACATTGTTGAGTGCAGCAACTGCTTTACTAAAGCATACCCTAGCTTGTACTTCAGCATACTCTAGAAGTGATGCAAAATTAGGCTTAAAGTTAATATATTGAGAACACACTCAAGTAAATATTGGATCCAATATAGTTTTTTTAAAATAACTTTTAAACTAACGCAGATTTTTCATCAATTATTTTGAATTGAAATGTTTTCCAAAACTGCAAATATCCTTTTTTTTTGCAAATGTTTTCAATGAATTTCAAAAATACTAAAAAAACTAGTCTTTTCTTAGTTTATGGCCCTGGGGCCAGTGAGAATAGCCAAAAGCTCAATTATGTAATAAAGGATCATCAGAAGTATGGTTGAATTTTATTCAGCGGTATTAGAGGTGTTGCAGATAAGAGATGGGTACCCTTCAATATTAGAGAAAGAAGGGCAGTGTCCATGTTGTGTTAAATCCAAAATATATGTCTGATCAGATGTAAATAGGAGGTCACAGTGGCACCATGTAACAAAGATTCTTTGAAAGTCACAATAAACTGAGATGCTCACTCCTACATGGCACCTCATCCCATTTCTGATGTCCGTGTTTGCGCATGCTCTGCTACTGATTTTATTATATACTTAAAGTGTATAACTCAATTTTACTATTGATTTTACGCAATCACGTGACGTCGTGATCCGACTTTCCGGATCACCAAACTGTGGATTTCTGAATCCATATCACCACTCTCTGAAACTCAACTCGACGTGATACGGCTCTTCGGATCAAGTTACTGTTATAATGATAAATTTATTATATACCCCCTTATAACTAGCTAAATATAGCAAAATAAAACCTTAGGGATCAGTTGTATAATATTTATCCATAAAATAGAGCATAATAGGCCTTACAGGGGACTTTTTAACCCGCAAAAAAAAATCATTTCTCTGCGTACTACGTCATAACAGGCGCGGATCGTCAGATCAAACGAGACGCGAAGCGTTCGCGTCTTGTTTGATCTGATGATCCGCGCCTGTCAACTCGACGTGATACGACCCTTCGGATCAAGTTACTGTTATAATAATACATATGTATTGCTTGAATGGACTTTTTAGATTGAAAACTGTTTTTATCTCCATATTTCATTTGTTCCTGATCTAAAACTAGATCAATCAGAAAACAGCATTTATTGTGAGAAAATTTTGTAAATGAATGCGACTTTTTTTTTTAAATGTAAAGTGTCAATATTGTAAGATTTGTGGCTAGATACCAAAAGTAAAATATATCCTTGAAACAATTGAAAACGACAGATTTAAAAGATTTTTATTATGTTTGTTTATAATTAAGCATTACATCAAGTATTATCCACAGGCCCAACTTCTTAAATTAAACAATCAGTGGTTGCTTTCCTGCTAGTACTCAGGTATTGAAATAGCACTTTATGTCCAACAGCAGAGAACAAATAATCATTTCTTTTAAAAAGAACATTTTTCTAGATTCGATATCATTACTTATGAGCTGTTTCATTGATTTATGATGAAAAGCATGGAGATTTCATCTAGTCGTAGGAGACATTAATAATGTAAATAACTCCTTAAAATTGAAGACAAAGTTTCAAGTTCTGTTGACTATATGTATACAAGTATGTGTTTTGTGACTAACTTTATCTGTATTCTGAAATCTTTTATTCAGGAAATAATACAAATACGGATTTATGGCTGAATTGGAATATCCCAGCCATGCTACCACAAACCACGCAATGTATGAGCCTTCTACTCCAAAGAGATTCACAAGAAGAAAAAGCACAAAGAACGGCATAGTACACACAGCAAATGTTCCCTGCAATATCAGTATTGTTCTGGTAACTCTGGTCTCCCGTTTATGCTGCTGGCGATAAAGAGCACTGCCTTTATCTTCCATTGCGTTGCACAAATACTTACTTCTATTTCGAACTTTCAAAAGAATTTTCACACATGCAGCAATGTTTAATAATAGTGGTAGGTAAAATGCAATCAAGGCCCCGATTACTGAAGCCAATCCTTCAACAATTAATTTCTTTTCACATTCAATATATTCTGCATTTAGAAGAACAATGGATATTGAAATGGCGAATGATAAAATCCAACATATTAATATCAGGATTGTAACGACCTTTGTCGTCATAATTTGGAAATATTTCAGTGGATCACTAACGGCTACAAACCTGTCAATGTTCATGCATGTTAAATGTAGCTTGAGGATGTTGTAAATATACAATCAACAGCAAAGAGTATCTGACTGAATAGTTTTCCTTGGAATAGGGAATAACCAATCAAATCTTGAAGAATGGAGGGCATCATTACTAGAACAGCAACACCACCATCAGCTACTGCCAGAGAAATAACAAATACATTAATTTTTCTTTGGAAATCAGCTCTCCTTACCACTTTGAATATCAACATCACATTCCCAAACACTGTAATTAGCACAATTAGAAACAGAAACATTATACAAGCTATTTTCCCGTAAATATTGGACAAAATCTCTGTGTCCTCACAGTTTGTCATTCATTTTTATCCTTGCTATCCTGTTGTCAAAACTTACAATTTTTTCATATTTGAACTGAACCTCGGTTGAGTATCTTTTCCAGCATGGTCATTTCTTGTGAGCAATTATTCCTTTCCGGATATTGTTATAAATTTAATGAGTATTTGTATTGTCTGAGTTTATTTATCAATGAACTAAAGTTGAAATAAAAAATCGATATCACGAAAAGCACAGCTTGCGAATTTATCTAATGATGTCTGGATTTATTTCAATCACAATTAATGAGGATGATTAATCATAATAAAGGGACTATATTTCCTGCCGTAACAAATCCCGAATTTAAAAATCGTGTTAACACGATCGAATTCCTTTGAAGAACCCCAAAAAATGTTGCAAAACTATAAATTTTGGGGAAAAAATATTTTTGTAGAAAATATATTATTCTTTATCACCTGATGTAATATTAACAATAATTATATATTGCAAAGAGAAGTCAGAACTCCAAACTTGTGTTTATACGAATTTTCTCTTTAGTCAAGAAGTTTGATATTAGCAGATCCGAAAGGAAAGACCATCAAGCCGAAAAAAATATTAAAGATTGCATTCAGGAAAGTACAACAGCTTTACTTCGAGGGAAATACAAATGTAGATCCTCGAGTTATTTCTCTTATGTCTATTTTTACATTGCTTCTGGGAAATAACAAAAGACGGAAAAGGGAATTTTGAATATCGAATCAAAAGTTTACCCCATTTCCTAGATCTAAGTCATTGTATGATTTTTTTAAGTTTTCAAATGATGAAGTTGCAAGTTTTCGATATGTCATGGAGAGCGACATGTATAAGTGTCTTTTAAGCAACCTTAAAAGAGTAAGTTGGAACGAATTCTCAATTTGCTGCAGGGGTGATCCTAACAGGTTTCTATTGATAAACTGTTGCATCATTATAGGGTAAAGAAACCCAAAACCAGGGGTCAAAAAAGGTCTTAACCTATCTTGTCGTTTAAAATTTATTTTTTGCATTCAAATTTTGATATAATAGAAAGCAAAAACTTTGAACGAACAAACCTCAAAATGAATGAAACCAGTCAACTTCTCGGATTCAAATAATGATCAATTTCTACCTTTTTGTTGGTTACCGATTTAGAAATGTAAACTTTCCTAAAGTATGTAAAGTCAAGGTTTTTAACTCAACCTTTATTATACTTGATATTTGCATTAAGACACAATATAATTAAGATAAAAAAAAAATAATATAATATGCATAGATTGTGATATTTTCTCATATATTGATATTTTACTTGTCTAAATCTCAAAATATATGAGAAAATATCACAATCTTTGCATATTATATTAAAAAAATTTCTATTACGCGCTGAATAATGAAGCCACGCCCTCCAGCGTAGCAACAGTCAACATTGCTTGACGACGGGTGGTATTCCAAAAATTTTCAATGTTACACTCAACTACATGCAATATTTATATAATGTAGTGCATATATTTCATGTATAAAAAAAAAAAGAAATTTATTTTTAGAAAACAGATTCTTTTAATAAAACGCAGGTTCTTGTTACGTTTGTTCTTGAAATTCAACTAGAGTTAGTAATTAAAGAAATATATTCTTAATTAACTAATTTTTAAATCGTCAATTCATGAAAGTTTAAGGTAGTGCAATTTAGGAGCCAGTAAACAAACCAAAGAGTACAGCCAATAACATGTTCTAGAATAAACATAGTATTTACTCAGTTTACAAGTCATTCTGTTGAAGTTTAGATAATGAGCATGACCTATATGTTCAGACGACGAACGTAAATTGGACAACAAGAAGGAATTTTAATTACGATGCAAACTATTAAAATAATAGCCAGGCACAATAATGGAAAGGAGCTGTGAGTTTCACTGCTGGCAACATGCAGGCTCCTTCGTAAAGAAAAACAATTTATAGCTCATTTGGAGTTAATTATGAAATGACATGAACTCGTCTTGATTGGTTTTTCAAGAGTCTACACGTAATAATATCCTACTTTGTAATGCCACTTTTTTTAACTATGTTACATTTTCACAAGTGTTCAAGTGATTTTTTTTTTCAAAGATAAAGTTGTTGCTCTATCTTGACCTCAATGCATTTTTTTTACTCTTTATTTCTGAGCAAAGTATTTTATGCGTAGTTGTTCGTTTTCCCTCCATTGTTAAAGTACTTTTTTTCTACAAATTCATGCCACGAGATGTATACTTAATTATATCTAATTTAATCAAATAAAACAATCCAAAATCCATGCTTGATTATATTTTCAAGTTCAAAAGGCATTCAAAGATCGCAGACCTCCTGCAACTCAGTTATCCTCCCAAATTACATGATGATCCTAGCTGAAGTAAATTACATTCCAACCCCCAACACAAGGGTAAAGATATATGAATAATCATAGATCTCCATAGATGACTGGGTTAGTCACAATATCTAATCATTATTTCCCCATTGTCTAAGCTTAATAGTTGGAAATATCTTGCGGGGAGACAAGAAAACGAGTTGGACGAAAAGGAAGAGATTGTTAAATGTATAACTTTTCCAATTTTTTTGGATGAAAATACAAACTTTAACCTACATATAACCTATAACCTAAATAACCTACAATATTTGTCAACTTTTGGCTGTTGTTATCAATACTTAATAAAACAGATATAGATATATCAGCTTATCATTAGACATTCCAGTAATTCTAATGTTAAAAAATGTATGATCCTTTAGAATCTTTTATTATATTCGAAGGTCTATAAATATTCGTTCAAATTAGCCACAAAGATTTAATTCAAATCATCAACTGGCAAATGTGTTTTTTGCCCTTAAAATTCTCAAAATGGCAGCCGTGCAATTGTCTTAATTTATTTTTACAGTATACCAGTATAATATTTCCAACTTTGAAGAAGTTCATGTATTAAGCTATATATACCGGTATTTTCAAGGATATTTTCTTTCGCCCAGTTTATTAAATTGTATTTTCATAATGTTCGCAGTCTTTCTTTCTATATTTTTAGTTTCTTTAGCTTTTTTTTTTTTATATTCTGAATGGAAAATAAAAGTGTTAATGATAAATAGTCTATTTCATTTGAAAATAATCTTTATTATCTCCAACCAATGAATCCCTTTTCATTGATTTGAAACATGAGAAATGACACGCAAACTATTATTTTCTGTAATAAAGTTTGGAACTCTAAACATATTAATGAAGGATTTATTTCAACAATATATTTTTCTCAATTTTATCTTAAAAACAATTTCAATTTGAAAATCATAAAGAACACTTGCGCCATATAAAAATAATAATTATATGTTCACAAACTCAAAACTAAAAAAAACTTTAATATTTACTACCAACATCCATGCAATCATTCTAAATTTTCATCACAAGAAACGTTTGTTTCTTTTACCTTGAAACTGACATTTCTCTAGACCTTTGGCAGATAGATTTCTAGAGATAAACTCTGCAACAAAGCATAGATCACAAAAATTATGCAACATTTTTATCTGGAGGAAGTTGGAAATGTATATAGAGCGTCATGGTGTCTGAAACATGGTTTTTTCTCGATAAAAGGGTCATATTGAAAAAGATTCTTGAAAGATTAACCTGTTCCTGTATACAAGATTAATATACAAATCATGAATAAATTCTTTTATTTAAGATTTAGTTTTAAATGTTTCTCATCTTCAGTATTTATACCAAAATTTGACACCCACTAGTCGACGTCAAAATACTCAAAAAAAAACAGTAAAATATATTTGTTTCAATGTCCTCAGATAAAAACATGTACCAATTTCCAAATTGAGATTTTTTTTTACATTTCCCTTTTGTCCAAAATTAAAATAAAACATATTTTCATAGCACTACATATTGCTATTTCAAATACAATAGCCAAAAAAAACTTTGTGGCAAACTATGTAAAGTACACGTTTTTAACGTTATACAAATTCTTTATTGTGAAGTAAACGTATTGTGCTGTTCAATAATACAATTAAAAGGGAAAATTTTCAAACATGATCGATTAGAAAAAGTATACAAACCATAATTATATGTGAACATGACATAAACACAGAATAGCCAGCGGTGGAATCAGGTTTTAAGAAGAAATAAGCACCCTCTCTTGACCGTACACACCTGCCGTGAGCCCTATGTATTTATAGATACACTGTAGATAGAACACTCCATAGTCAAATTTAGTATAAAAACAAAGGTTTAGTTATACGAAACGCTTTAACCACAAAAAGACCCAATGTTATTTTATTTAACAACTTCATTAAAGCGGTCAAATATTTACCAAATACTCCCTGTATAGGGGTTTGTAACCATAAAAATACATAATAAGTTATTTCTTAAAATGTGGTGGTATTTTTACTTAAAAGAAACTATAATAAAGAACAATCAACTTGAGTCTGTTACAATAAGTGTTTAGCATTCTAATTTTTTAAGGTCAGAATATTCTAATCATTTTTTTTTAGTATTAGACACATTAATGAAATCTCAAGTAGATCTATAATTTCAATTTTAGTCATCATACACGTCGAAGAAGCAAACACTGCTAACCTTTCAAAAATAGTTTAATCTTGTGATCTTTGAAGATGTGATCCATTGAGACACACAACAATATAATAACTGAGGCAATAATATCATTTTTTTTTATATTGTCTGAAAACACAACTTTACTTCTGGAGCTCATAAAAAAAGAAAAGAAAGAAAGAATGGAAACATAAATATCTTTTTCGTCGTAAATTAACTGATGTTCACAGAGGCAGCATTTTTTCTTTCTCTCTCTTTAAAGAAGTCGGTTCACTTTACGCATAAAATGGCCCTGTAGCTATACCAATTGATTGATTAAGACTTGATTTTCTATTTGAAGCATTAAAATAAAGTAGAGCCTTGGTGCTTTCATATCCTATTAAAATTTTTCTCCTCAAAGTCCTGGTCTTGGAGAACTGGCTTTATGAAATTCCAATGTTCTTGAATTTATGGGTAAACAGGTATAATTGAATACTTTCAGTGAAGAAAAATAACATGAGCACACTCTCTGATCTAAAAAATAAAACATGTCCATCAATCCTCAGAAACAGTTCTATCATTTACTAGATGCATATTTTAGATCAGAGGTTGTGCTCTATATTAAATATCACAAAATAGCTTTAAAAATTGGCCGTTTTTGTATACTATTTCAGAATATGAGGACATTGACGCATTTCAGGCGTCATAATGCATTGACTAGCCAGAAAATGACGTAATTTTTTATAAATACGCAGTCACCGAGGATCTAAGTCATATTTAATGCATTGCTAACTAAAACTATGCAGTTTCAGTTTTTTCAGAAATTCACAGGGCCAAATAAGGCAAAAGTGAACCTTGTTCTTTCGTATTCATTTTGTAGTCAAAGTGATTTAAAAGGTATGACAGGGACCCAGCGACATTTATTTTATAATCCATTAGTAGCATCGAAGAGCTTCTAACGACCGAAAATCGTTTCATCACTACAACAGACACACATGTATTAAAAAAAATATTATACCTACTGTATATAAAATATCTGCATTTTTTGGTAGATATAGCAAATCAATCTCAAGTTAACTGGTCAGCAATCCCCCTCTCCAGTCCTAGACATTCACTTTCTTGCTCTCCAAACAATCCAACATGGAAGCCAAGGTTGAATTTTGGCGGTCTGTTTTTCTTTGAACTTCTCAGAGAGGTCTAATTAAAAGTAGAAATTTTTATCTCCTAAAAGCATTTTTAGATACCAATGTTTTTTAACATATGAAATTAGAAGTGATTTATGAAGCTTTGCAGAGAACCTTGAAGCAAATTGAGAGGCATATATGAAAACTGTTGCATAAAAATATTTTAAGTGTCAAGCTTCATTTAAAGACTTTTTGAATTAAATTCTAAATTAAAAAGTTGTCGGAGTCCCTTAAACCAACAGGTAATGTTTGCCATTGCCATTATCTAATGATATTATGCCCAGTGAACATTTAAAACACTTGGAGTTTGTTTATTTGGTAAAGAGAGGGAAAAACCTGTTCAGAGAAAAAAATCATTTTTGGATCATCAAAATGTCTTGAAACTTTATTCAAAGCAATATGAGCAGCATTTTTTGAGAATTTTATTTTGCCGTTAAAATGTGTCATTTAAGAGATTTGTAAGTAGTTTAAACATTTATGATCAATTTGACTAAAATAAAGTATCAAATTGTTTCAAAAGAAAGACCTCTGTACAATAGATATTGGGTATTATTTAAGAAAACAGTATTGTATGACGAGAATAATGTAATTCTGTATTATTTAGAGCTTGGAAATAGTTCTTCTAGCACAATTATAAATCACATTTTATAATTGTTCTTTTATCTGTCCTTGAAATGGTGGATGAAATTTTGCAACAGAAAATGTTAACACCATAGTTGCAGCGCATATTGCTTTAAACTACACTTTTTAGCTTACCTGAGCCAAAGAATCAAAATGAAAGATATTGAGATAACGAACAGTATTCAATATCATAGTCCATAGACAGTACAAAATAGGAGCAGAGCAAACACGGACCTCCAAAACATCCGAGGTGGGATCAGGTTCCATGGAGGAGTGAACATTCCCTGCCGATCGGTCACAACCGCGGTGTGCTCCTTGGCATAATTGGGAAATGACGGGAAAATCCTTCGTCAATTCAGTGTATAAATAATAAACTAAGATTTAGTATGAAAAACGTCAGTCAGCATTTGACTCAATGATAAATTGTATTTGATGCCAAGGTTATCGTATCGAACATAGAATATTAAACGTGACTGCTGATATTCGTTTTTCATCAAGTTGTTTGTCAATAATTAACCTCGTTTAAAAAAAATTGTTCATACGTAGAGTATACTCTTCCGTTTCGAATAAACTCCGTATGCAGGTGGTGAAGGTATATTGCTGCATAACTAAGAAAGTTCGACGACAGAAAAGTTTTTTTAAAAAGTGATCACGTTTTTCATAGAGCTTGGTTGTTAGACTACCATTAACGTCTTTTTCAAGTAAAATATCCAAGTATGAAACAGATGTGTTAGACGATTTAGACCCTGTGGTATCTTTTATGTCAAGCTCTCCAGGATATATTGTATCGACATAAGAATGAAAATTACCATTGCTAATTGAAAATACGTCGTCAATAGATCTAAATATCGAGTTGAAGGCCACAGCAAATGTTTTCTTCTTTTTAAACATAATATTTCTGTTCCATATAAATACAAAAATAGATCTGCTAATAACGGAGTGCAATTCGTACCCATGGGAATACCAATAGATTGTTGGAATACCTGGTCTCTAAATACAACATTAATATTATCAGAATTTCAAGCATCTTTTTGATGTCAATTTCAGAGTACTTGTGTGTGCAATCAGAATGTGTTTTAATAAAATAATTTTGCAAATGACCAATGACCAGTTGAGTAAATTTACGAGTTCCATTTTTTTTGAAAAAGCAGCTTTTAAAGGCAGCTTGAAAAGTCTTAAGCTTTAAAGCTTTGATTTTCGTTAAATCTTGTGATTTCAAATTGTCCAAAGTTCTTTTGAATTATTAACATTTATTTTTTAGGAATCAATCGTACCGAGCACTTCGCTATAACTGTGTTGTACTTTATATAACTATATTCAAATTTCTTTAAACGACTGTTCTTTTTATATACCGACGTATTTAAGAATTAATAGAGGGAGAATGCATGTGAGGATGTAATATAAATTATTAAATCTGCAGTGCTTCGACAATTCTTTGAAAAATGAATAGTATAGGTGGCTGAAGTAATCATCATTAGTTTAGCTGCTGTCAAAAATTGATTTTTCTCCAGTAGTGTAGTATATGTTGTTTATGGTTCATTGATTTTCATTTCTGGTTGGTGATTAAAGTGTCAAAGTTGAACGTCTTAGAGGATATAGTGATATTGAAGTTTTTGATTTCCATACCTGTTTTAAACATTGTATGTGTTGATATCTAAGATTTCTGTACTCTACCGACCTTGACAGAAAAGTAAGCTATAATTTATAAATCTTTATTAACTTGTGAGAATGATGATTAGTAGTTCTGAAATTGAGTGATAAGTATAAAAATAGTATTTATTTAATATTTTACATTTTGATGAAATAAAAACAATAAACCAAATTTCTAAGTGTTCACCTAACATTTTTTAAGTTTTAAAGAACAAATACATACAGTAAATAATTTCTTTAATTCATAGTTAATGATGAATATTTCAGTTCGATGTAAATTTCATGTGAGTATCTCGTCAGAATTTGAAGCAAAGTGTCATGGAAATGATGTACCCTCAAAATGAAAATTCACACAAAATAATCTATACGGAGTTAGACTAACACCTGTTCTAATTACTGCCAGACATCCTTTACTGTTGGATACCATGTACCCCTGAATAGGTGATTGACCAATCTGATGCCTAACCTACTGCATAGATCGTCCCAAAACGTTGAAATTGTGCGGAGGGGGGACTTTGACATTCCTCCTAAAAATCCCAAAAGTGTTCAATGGAATTCAGTTCCAGAAATTTGACAGTGCATCATCACACAGATGCCTTTTGGTAAATATTCTTGGGTGTTCAGTACTTAAGTGCACTGCTTTTAGGATGATTCAGACTTCTTGAGATGATAATAAAGTGCCACGAGCACCGATTTCGTATCATTTTCATAAGAATGAAATTGTTTGTTTTCATGTTTCTAAGATTGTTTTTTACGGAGGCCCATTTAGGACCTATCAAAAAATATTTTTAAATTCGTTATTACGATTTTTAGAATTCGTTATAACGAATTTGATTTGCTATAACCAATTCAAGAATTTGGTTATAACGAATTCAACAAAACTGTAATAACAGATTAAATTCGTTATAACGCATTCAATAAATCTGTTATAACAAATTAAATTCATTATAACAAATTCAATAAATCTGTTATAACAAATTAAATTCGTTATAACGAATTCAATAGATCTGTTTTAACAAATTAAATTCGTTATAATGAATTCTAAAAATCTGTTATAACAAATTAAATTCGTTATAACGAATTCTAAAAATCTGTTATAACATATTAAATTCGTTATAACGAATTCTAAAAATCTTTATAACGAATTCAAAAATATTTTTGATAGGTCGTAAATGGGATTCCGTTTAGGACCATTTATCACTCTTTGAACTGGAGTGACGCAAAACCCTTGGCCTTAGACGAAGATAAAGGTCACTTTCGGTTTTGTCCAATGCTATCAAATTGGCGATGAAAATTACGGACAACCTACAGAAAAATGTGTTTAAATGGGTTTTTATACAGGTTTATCATTTTTAAAAGTAATATCAAAGACAAATAAACGCTAAAAATCAAAGTGAGTAAAACGTGGTGCGAGAATGATCCAGATATCAACTTTCCAACGGCTTCGCCTCCTTCCTCAATGGTCATTTTTGCCTATGTTTTGTGGTTTTTGTTAAGCCAGTTTTTAAATCGATAAAAGTCACAAAAGATGCTGATTACACAAAACACGTTCCGCAAAATACAAATTTATTTTTTTAAGCTTCCTCATGGTACATTGGTTTTCATCGGTGAAAAGAACTATATGCGGTATATTGCATATGTTTGCCCCCACAAAAGTCAAATTTTGAAAACTTCCTGAAATGTGCTGAATTCAATAAATTGTACGAGAAATATAAGTTAACAGAAAATATTTATAGTTCCAGAGCAGTGTATTCACAATTTCTGTTTTTATGACGTCACAAACTAGTCCGATTTTATATCCTTTTTCAGAAAGAGGACAAAATGGACAAAATTTCAACAATTTAAGCTTTAAAATTTATAGAGCGCATGTGTGTTCAGGAACAATATTGACATATTTCATTGATATTATCATTCTACACATTATATCAAAATATTTATCCTGAACACACATGCGCTCGGTGACTTTTATTTAAAATATCGACGAAATATGTACATTTTTCTGCAAAATTCATAAAAAAATGAAATTTACGTCATATTTGTGACGTCATTACGTACATATGACGTCATTACTTATGAAATTATTCAGTGCTTTGAAGTCAGCATATACTCCCCTGTTTAAGGACTTAATTAAATATTACTCCATCAAAGTTTGATTTTGGGGGGCAAATGTTGGTTAATACCGCATATAGTTCTTTATTTTTGTACAACAATTGTTGAGAAGACTCGTTGGTGATAGTAATTTGAAAACATCATGCTATTTTATCACGTAGTTTTTAAATAAATACATTTATTAGAGTGAACACATGGAAGTTTAATTAAGTGTATATAATATTACAATCGATTTTTAGAGGTTTCCTAACAAAAGCTGTAATATGTATTTAAAGAACATCTGGTTCTGATACCATGTACCGATACCTGGTAAGATTAATATTTTGGGTTTTGAATTTGTTTGTTGTGTTTGATTGTGTTTTCTGTGTGAACTAATTGTTTTGCACTGATGAATATGAGAACTATTGATTTAATTGTTTAATTTCATATAATATTAATTTTAAATTATAATTGGGAAAACTAAAATGATTACGTTTTACTGTTCTATCTAAATTCACATTTATTTCATTTCAAGCTAATTAAATATTATTTGTGTTCAATTTTGAAATAGAGTTATTTCCCTTTAATGTGCGTAATGTGTGTATCTTAGGTCCGTGTGTATTTCAGAGCCTGTGAAATGTGATTGTGTGATTAATAAAATTTATTTGTTACACCAAAGTTGTGTCTACAATTGAAAACAGTAATAGAAATGGCGCAAACGTTGGAACTCGAAAGAATGACGAAATCACCAACCGGAACTTCAATTTCGGTCCAATTTTACGAGGAGCCTAACCGGAAGTAAACTACCGGAAGCGGCCCTGATAAACAATAACAACAATACGTGAACTGAGAAAACAAACAAGACTGTTCCATGTGAGTCAAAAATGATGAATGTTTTTCTTGTAAATTTATTTTAAGAGGTACTGGTAGAACTCTGTGACTTTGTTGTGTCAATTAACAACACAAGCATTGAACTTCGGTTATATTCCTGAGTAATAAGCAGGATAACGAATCCATTCCGAAAATGCTTTGTATATAACAAGACAAAAGACTATACTGATTCTGCAAAACAGTTGTTGGAAGCAGATGGATTTAGTCAAACAGTCACAAAATTAGTCTTTTTATTGATAACTTGTGTGTATTTGATCCTTGTTTTCTACATGTTAACACATTCTAAATTGTCTTAGAAATTTTGACATCTGACTGAATCATCGAATGGTACATTTGTTTACGACTTGAAATACTTGTGTCATGTTTTCAAATTTAGTTTAATGTCAGATGATATTTCGTTAATTGTTTTTAAATATTAATTGGATTACAAAGACAATTAAAGTGGTAGCAATTTTTTATGTTTGTCAGCTGCAGCATGATATAATTTATTCTTCCTTAAACAAAAGAGGTACAAATTAATTTTTTATTCAGACTGTAAAGTCATATTTTAAATTTTGGGGTAAATTTATTCATTGTTTTACACAACAAAATCAATGTTTTACACTGTTTTTATGTAGGATTCAACTTCATTTTACTTCATCAATCTAACTCAAAACCCATTGTGACGTCACAACTGTGTGATACGAAAACGATATCCTATATGAGCTATATCAATTGGATAAATGATAATGGAAAACAGCAGGGATATTGATAATCTTTCAGAAACAAATTGTCATAAGATGGAGGTCATTTTACCAAACGATACGAGGAGGACATTGTGTATATTGTTTCTCTGATTCATTGCTGGAGTAACAATTTTCGGAAATATTTTCTTGATCATCAAAGTGACCAGGAGAGGACAGCTTGAAAGAAAAATCAACGTTTTCTTGATATCTCTGGTTATATCTGATTTCTGTATCGGGTTTCTGGTTATGCCATTCTCTATTATACACAACTTTACCGAAACACTGTTTTTCAAAAATACAGTCACCACTTATATATTTTTTGCGTTGGACACAATGTTAACAATCTCCTCCATATTCCATTTCACCTGTATGAATATTGACAGATTTGTTGCTGTGAAAGAACCAATGAAATATTTTCAAAAAATGAGAAGAAAATTGGTCTCCCTCACCCTTATCATTTGTTGGACTATATCATTTTTAGCCTCTGTGCTTCTTATCTTAAATGTTAAAGAAGGCATCTGCAATCCAAGTGTAAAAGGGGAAGCACCAGTTATTCTTTCCGTATTAGCATTCTACCTTCCACTCGTTTTGAACATTAGCGCCAGTATCAGTATTTACCTCAAGGTTCGTAATAGAAGCAACCAGATGATTGGGAACGAGAATGTTGTTCTTCAAAGACATATTGGAGAGAATCGAGAAGCTAGAACAATAATAATTTTGCAGAGTTGTTTTATATTGTGTTTTACACCTTTTTTTCTTTTCCTTATTCTGAAGAATTTTTTTTTTCAGAAGGAATTTTCGCTTTGGTCAGTGCTTTTTGTAACTTGGCTCGGTTACACCAACTCCAGCATGAATCCTTACCTCTAATACTTCATGAATAATAGATTGAAGTGATCTGATCAAAATAAAGCGTAGAATAAGAAACATGTCCAATTTCACTAATATGGTTTTGAATTCTTTTCTGCGATGAAATTCCAATCTTTGTGGCAGCATATACTTTGAATTCAATGGATTTCAGTGAATTGTGGATAACCGGTGACATTGCATCAAAGATACATGTATATATAAACTTTCTTTCTTCAAACCTTCATACATTTTGATTGCTTTCTTTTGTTTGTCACATTTACTGGATGTTGCTTACGTCCTAGTTATTTCCAGCATAATGCTGGATTTATAAAATTTTGCATTTTTTGATGTTTTTTCTATACAGTATTTTAGATCCAATTTTTTTTCTATACAGTATTTTAGACCCAATTAGACCCAATCGTATTTTCTAAATGTCCTTTTACATGGACGTTTGTTTTTGTTATGAAATTGTTGTCTATTTTAACAATAAAATATTTTTATACAGTAAGTTACCATTTGGATTGAGAGATTTCAACAAAATTAAAATATAAAACCCAAAGAGGGTACCCTACGCTGAACACACTTTCTTAAAATAAAACATGACATACTACAGACTATAGTGTCAATCATTAAAAAAAGTATTGCCATTACTGATGTCTTCTAATCAGGTATATTTACTAGCTCGTGGGGACCATATTTGAAATTAAATGAATGTAATGCTTGTCATTGCCATTATCTAATGATATTATACCTGGAGTCAACGTTTAAAACACTTGGAGTTTGTTTATTTGGTAAAGGATGAAAAAAAGAGTAAAACATTTAAAACACCTGGAGTTTGTTTATTTGGTAAAGGATGAAAAAAATTCAACATTTAAAATACTTGGAGTTTGTTTATTTGGTAAAGGATGAAAAAAAGAGTCAACATTTAAAACACTTAGAGTTTGTTTATTTGGTAAAGGATGAAAAAGGAGTCAGAGAATGTTTTTTTGAATCATCAAGAAGTCAATATTAAGTGTACGATGTTTTAAACTTTATTTTTGAAAAACAGTATGAGTTCAGCATTTTTGAGAATTTTATTTTGCTTTTGAAATGTGTCTATGACAGACTTGTGGGTGAGTTAAACCTTTATGATTAATTGAACTAAAATAATTATCAAATTATTTCAAAAGCAAGATCTCTGTACAATCAAATATTAGGCATTATTAAAGAAAAACAGCTTTGTACAAGACGAGAGTAATGTAATTTTGTATCATAAAAAGATTGTAAATAGTTCTTCTATTACAAATATAAACAGCAGAAGTTAATAAAAGTTCTTTTCCCTGTCCTTGAAATATTAAATGAAATTTTGCAACAGAAAATTTTGCAATCAACGTTGCAGCTCATATTGCTTTAAACGTCATATTGCATGTTTAGCTTACCTGAGCCAAAAGATAAGAAAAGGTTTTCTCATCGGAATCTGTCCATTATCCTCGTTGATGTCATTGTTGTAAACGTTTCATGTTTTCGTCTTCTTTTCAAAAAAACCACTGGGTCAATAACAACCAAATTTAACGGAGAACAAGATAAAGTACTTTCACAATCTTAAAAGCAATCATGCATGTCAAATGACAATTATTTTTTTTTACAGTAACAACGTGGACTACAAAACGCTTCTTTTAAAAAAAAAAATGATTTTCCGATAAATTGGATCTCGATTTACTCTCAAACAATCTAATTGTTGATTTAATTAAGCAATGTGTATGGATGTGTATATTAATTGGAACTTTAACGATGCATAGAAAATGAACAAGAGAAGAACACCGACCTTTAATAAGAGATGGAATCAGGCACAAAGGAGAACATAGACGTCCCTTGTCGCTCGGTCACACTAGCCTTGATTCGTATATATTAATCAGTTGATGGAATAGTTTGTAGTCAATATAAGTATTAAACCAAAGACCTACAGTCATGTAACAATTGTTAGGAACATATATTAGCAAATATACCACACAATGACAGACTATATTTACTTATAATTTCAACAAATTGACCGTATGATTTAATTAATGCTGTCTATAAACGAGATTGTTCAAACCACAGAAACACTTTCATTATCCCTTTTAAAACATAAAATTAAGTTTGCAAAGAATATTTAATTGAGATTTTTAGGATTATAACATTTTTAAAACTGAATTAAGGATCAGTGAAAATATTAATATAAAAGGAAGGCTGGCCTATACATGCAAATTATCACACGGGCAAACTTATTGAACACATCATCAGACAAAAGAAATACACATTCATTGCCTAAAGGTTAATATTGTGCTCATTAGATCAGTTTAAACAAACAAAATAAAAAAAAAATCACTATAAGTTATACAGAAAAAAACAATGCATATATGTATAATGAGTATGAATATGAAATGATAAGATTCAATATCCTGTTAAAGCAATGAAAATAATACAATCGACAAGTTATATCACATGTGTAGACACTATATTTCCACGCTTCCGTATACTAGAGATGATCTATTCATAACTTTTAATAATAAGTAGTATATATTTTTTGGAGTGATGTAGTTCGAATCGGGAAAAGAAGACTGTGCAAAAATGTGGATTACATGCGCTTATTCAATTCACAAGGTATCAAATATTCAGGATTAACATTTATTTCTTACAATAGAAATCTTTAAAAAAGGAAAGCAATCATTGTAAAATTGCACAAAACACAGGAGATATGTATGTAAATCAAAAGATCAATACCCTTCTTCTTTTTTTTAAATCACATTTCAACCACTTAAAAAGAACTTGACTGCCGGGATCTATTTTGAAATATATATAAATTTACTGTAAAATTACATATTTTAAAATATTCGAGGTTTGAGGTAAAATATTGGTTTGTGGGAATTTGAATTCGTGGAAAATGTTTAGTAGTAATGCATATGGAATTTTACATTTCGTGCTGTCATAATGTCGTGGGTCTCTCGATCATACCACGAAAACAACGAATATTAAAGCCCCACTTAAATTAGTGATTTCACAGTATTCAAAACTATCTCGAGTCAAAACAAATCAATCAATAAAAAGGATTCTTGATTTGATTTTATTTACAAATCTTTAATTTCCCTCGTATAAGCATAATGTATTTTATTTTTTATTTTGACGTTGTACATATTTTTATGACTATTTTTATCCGTATTCTTAAATCTTTTATTCAAGAAATAATACAAATACGGATTTATTGTTGAATTAAAAAATTTAAACCATGCTACCACGAACCAAGCAGTGTAAGAGGCTTTTATTCCAAAGAGATTCACACTGTATACAAATTGCTAATCGAAAATCTACTTGATTTGGATCACTTGCTATATTGCTTTGGGTACTCTGATGCATTATGGGTAAAAAAGAAAATTCTGCAGGCAAAATATGGGTAAACGTAACTTTAAGAAATTAGAAAACTTATGAAACCTTTATAGAATCAATGTAAATTTATTTGAGAAAATTTTTAAGTTGAAACAAGTTAGAAATTCGATACCATTCTCATTTACTAAGTTAAAATGGGATTTTCGCTCATTTTGAATTATTTCAATTGTTCTTAATTTTTTCAAACTATATTCTGTTGTAAAAGTTAATGTATCTTAGTTTTCGCCTCAATTCACACACGAAACATCATCTGATTTCTATAAATTACGCTTTTTAGAGAAATTGGGCTATTCTTGTTTTGAGTGAATGCTATACTATGTTTGCAACATATTTTTGCGATGGCTATACTTTTTTCGGATCCTTTTTGTGATTTGCATGAAATTAAGATATATTGTTTTTTGATAAAATTATCGCGATTTAAACAGTTTTGAAAAAAGTATTGGCATTTATTATCACAAGAGAAACATTTATCAGTCGAAAGAAGTTAAACAGAAATAAATAAATATACAATTTGATGAAATGTGCCATCATTGCTGGTGTTTGTGTGATTCTTGATTTGCGTTTTGTCACGATTGATACAGAGATGCTATGTTTGATTTGAGTAGAATACTTCTTGAAGAATGAAGCCGTATATTTGGGGAGTATAATCAAAAGACACTGTTTGTCATTAAATAACTTATTGATAAATACACGTAATATATTTTTACTTATGTTTTAAAGGTATGTAAAACGGAAAAAAAGGGCGTCACAAACTATTCGAATTTTTTCCAAAGCTCATGATAGGCGTAAGACTGAATGCGTTAACCACAATATGCTACGGTGTCTTCTTGTTGTTTGTGTATCAGTTTGCTTAAAAAGAAACGAATTTGTTGAGACAAATAAGGTTTTTCAACCTATCATTTAATTCATCTTGGGTCGGGTTTTTTTTTTGGCTTACTTCTCTCACCCAACTGTTAGACCTTTGTTTTTATACTAAATTTGATTACGAAATGTTCCGTTCACTTGATCAATACATAGGGCTCACAGCGAGTGTGACCGATCAACAAGGGATGCTTACTCCTCCAGGCACCCGTTCCAATCTCTGGATCTCTCTGGTATTCTGGGGGGTGGGGTCCGTATTTATGCCCTGCCCACATGTTTGTACTGTTTGTATATTTTTCGACATAAATCAATGCTCATTATCCTCACTTTTTTTTCATCTCAGAAATATTCAACTTTTAGATAGAATGGGTTCAGACGCCATTAAAAAAACAATGCATTTACTTTTCCGTAATTTAAACACAATACTTCGAATAGAAATTAACCTGGTCCGTTCATATTCAAAAATAAATCTTTTGATATAAACGTACCCATTTTCGACTAAATAAGTCTAAAAACAATTTTCAATCAATATGTCTTTCAGAACAATATATGAATCTAAGATATTGAAGATGACATTACCGACAACATAATTTTAGAAAAATAAAACTTTTCCGTCATAGAGCGGGTGATTGTCCTCGCCTTGTACACTTTTTTCTCTCTCTTTTATAAATCTATGATAAAGAAATTATAATGCAACTTTTGTAATATTTCACCTATTTTCACACTATCATCAGATATCAGAACTTAAAACTAAGTATCTGAAACAGAATCTATGAAGATAAAAGTTTAATTAAAATTTGGCATTATATCCCCATAGAGAGATCCAGAAAAGCGGATAAAGGTCAGGGGATCAAGACCTGATAATTTTTTCAAATTCACTGAAATTTAAGAATATTAAAGTAACCATATCAAAATAACTTCCCCCCTCCCTCCTTCCCAAGAAACGCAAACTCTGAATAGTCAGTCTACGATAAAAGAATATAGTCACGGAAGTTCACTGATTTTCAGGGATATGTTATGATTTCTATGAAAAAAGATCCATGCATTTCTTTGAGAAATGTGGTAACCGTTTGTTTTCTTTTCATTACATGAAATTTTTTAAAAATATTTCATGCAATCTCTTCTTAACGCCTATTAATTGGCTGAATTGAAATTAGTAAATGAACGAAGCGGAATTAAGATTTGAAAATGAATGCGTTTTAATTAATCATTAAATTATCAAATCAAAACTTTGAATGCATATATATACCACTAAATATTAACAAAACCATGTGTATATGTAAAGTCTAAGAGTTGAAATCGATCTTTAAAATTTTACAATATTGCATGTAAATTGGTGAGCAACATGAAAATTCTTAATTTGGTATGTTTTTGTTGATGAATGACTGTCATAAGTTGATAGGAGAAATGAGAATATATATGGAAGAATGTAGCTTGTCCACCAATCAAGCCGACCCCATCCCCAACCATAAAATAGGATTTTTGTGTTGGGATCTTTTAGTGTTATGGACAACAATGTAACCCCCTCCCGTTTCCCGAAGAAATTTATGCTTGAGCAATCCTTTATTCCGGAATGAAAAAATGGAACTAAACATATAAATTAACGAAATAAAAACGTCATTACAGTTGCTTCCATTAGAAATTAAAAAAGAAAAATAAGTAACGTCAGGTGCCTGTGTGTTTGTACTCTCCTAAGTAACTTACCAAGAGGCCGCACTACTTTTTCTATAATTTATACAAATACATATGTATCACACTTACCGATTGAGCATAAAATGCTTAAGGTGAGCATATGACACATGGACCTCCTACGGACTGGGCCATTGTTGAAATGTAAGAGGAGTCTGGGGAAGAAAATATTGTACAGTACTGATGTAAAAACACAAAGTAACGTCCATAAATTATTTTACTAATTGCACTAGGCCTAAATGCTATATGTATACTCGAAAATAGTATAGCTGTCATGACAACAAAGATAGCTTTCTGGATATTTTCTACGCAAACATAAAATAGCTCTGGAAAAGTTGGGTAGGTGCATATTTTATGTAATTGCGAGGTTATAAAGAAGACCTTGTGATCGGATTTGATAGCTTACGTTTGATAAAGATTCATATTAAACATTACAATAAATGTTTTATTGAAATAATGTCAACAGTCCATTCCAGTGGATGATTAGTCGAAAAATGACCATTAGATGCGTGAAAAACGCTTGCTACAGATGTTTATGGAGGGGTAGATGAAACAAAAATATGATTATCTTTAATTATACCAAGAAGAAGTCTCAAATTGTTTGAAGTACTAGTTTTATTATCAGTAAGAAAACGTATATATTAAAGCACATTTTTGTATAAATGTGCAGACAGAAACTTCGAATGACCCAAACAAATATAGATAGTGATCCAAATCAAGTAGATTTTCGATTAGCACTTTGTATACAGTGATTCACAAGAAGGAGAAGCAAAAAGAGAGGTGTGGTACACGCACCAAATGCTCCCTGTAATATCAGAATTGTTCTTGTTACCCTGGTCTCCAGTTTATGTTGCTGACGACGAGTCAAAACTGTGCTTATTTCCTCTATATCTTTACACAGGAATCTGTTTCTGTTGCGAACTTTTAATACAATTTTTACACCAGCGACAATGTTTAATAAAAGTGGCAAGTAAAATAAAAGTAGGGTGTAAAATGATTAATCATCGGACCAATTAATTGTAACGTATACCAAACCTATCGGCATTTGATTAACTAATAAAGCTAATAAATATACAGACTGAGGTCAACACTTTTCCGATAGTCTTCAGAATATAACATGTAATTAGAAAAACCCATGCATGTATTTTGCAATTTGGTGGTAGACACTTAAACCTGATGAAACTAATTGTACAATTTTTGAAGCAGTCCATCTTTACATAAGATTGATTTACACGAAGGACTCTGTCTCTTACTCTTGAGAAGAGGAGGTGTAAACATTTTTTTTTCTTCATTCGAGATTTGTCAGGATACTCTTCAATTTTCTACGATAATGTCTATGAAGGAGTAGATCTTGTAAATCGTCCAAGATTATCGGGACTGAAATATTATTCCTACTGTGCCTATCGTGACATGGGTAATATATCAAGTATTGCTTGATGTCTGCATGTGAGTAGAAAACGTCAGTTTTTTAGTCTTCCTTTTGTAATAAATATAGTGTCGAGGAAAGATAGCGTATGTCTTTTTTGATTGCATAGTGATTTTCAAAGTAAGGCTAAGGGATTTGATAATATTTTTTAAATTCCATAATTTGATCTTCAACTTTGACCCATATGATAAAATAGTTCTCTGAGTAGCGACCTCATGACTTCTTTTTAGAGCCAACTGAATTGTTCTTTAGTAATTCAAAACAGTTTGCAAGACTCCAAATTTAGCGTAAGTTGGAACAACTTTGGTTCCCATAGCAGTGGCAAACATTTGTTAAAATGGTTCATTTTTTCCCAAGTTATTTGACAACAAAGTCTTCGGAATAATATGTCATAAAGGTTAGGAAAATCTGTATCTAGTGTTTTATGACCACAAGGTCTAAATCATGCCAAAATTTAAAAGTAGAGGTTGATGACATCAAATGAAACTAAATTGGATTCAGGGTTGAAATATTTAAAACTATACGGTTATAACGAATTATATTTATTAAGAGTCCAACTGATCGTCCCTTCGCCATACGTGAGTTGAATTGTATATCTAAATTTCTTTAAACGTCCGTTCTATATATACCAACGTATTTAAGAATTAATGGAAGGGGGTGCATGTGTATAATATTAATTATTAAACCTGCAGTGTTTTGACAATCCTTTGTAATCCAAATAAACAATACCGTATAACGGGTATTTTCTGCGGTTGTCCAATTTTTGCGGAATTTTGCGGAAAGAACAAATCCGCAAAATTTACAATCGCAAAATATTTTTCATATGACTTCAGGTATTTTATACCTGCAAGTATAAATAGTGGTGCGTCTGCATACTCATGCGTAGACGTGTCTTCGTTAGCGAGAAAATTCGGGTGACTTTGAAAATCCGAAAGCTACATACAAAATATGGTAATTTTTCTTTCTAATTTTCCTCTTTTTAATCCTGTGAATTGTCTTGAGACTGTGATTAGAATAACTGCTTATGTATACAATATGGCTTGATTGTATCGTGAATTTCATTCAAATCAGACGACTGACAGTATTAGTAACGCCTCAATGCACGTGACACGAGTGATGTTTGGGGTGGTTGATTATGCAACTGTTTGTTTTAGCAAGGATGAAAAACCCGACTTAATTTTGATAGCAATTAATTTTAAGTGTACATTTATTTTTGTGTAGGGCTTGGAGGCATTGATTATCATTATCTATATATTTATTTAAATTATTTTGATAGATCATTAAGAATTACGTCTGCGGTGTTAGAATGAAGATTTTAATTGTTGTTTGAGTGGACTAGTACTGTTACAACAATAATTATTTTTATTTGGGACTAGGCATTATTTTCAAGTTTAAAAGCGTACTATCTGTTCTTATGCACCTTTCATTTATGTACCTGAATGAATTTACAAAACGTTATCATGGCAGTGTTGAAATAAATTCTTAGAGTTTGATGATCCTGTACTGTACCCCGTAAATAATTTTTTGCGGTATAGTGTAACCGCAGAAATTGAAAACGAAAAAATAAATTTGTTACCTTTTAGGAGTTAAATCGTAAAAATTTCCAACCGCAGAAAATACCCGTTATACGGTAATCTGTTGTTAAATATTTATAATTTTCTCACAGGGTTTCATTTTCTTTTATTCAATTAAGCTGAAGTAATCATCATTAGTTAATCATCATTTGTTTAGTTTGCTGTCAAAAATTGATTTTCTCAGTAAATATCAATGGAAAGGTATGGAGATAACGAACAGCATTCAATCTCAAAGTCAATAAAACAAAAAACAAAAACAGGAGCAAAGCAAACACGGACCTCCAAAACATCAGAGGTGGGATCAGGTGCCATGGAGGAGTGAGCTTCCCTTGCTTACTAGTCACAACAGCCGTGTGCTCCTTGTCATGAACGGGAAATAACAGAACAAATCCGTCGTCAATTCAGTGTATTTATAAATAATGGACTAACAATTAGTATGAAAAACGTCAGTCAGGATTTGACTCAATGATAAATAGTATTTGCTGATAATAATAATAATAATACTTTATTTAAAGAAGGTAGCCCGATTAGTGCAGCACTATTCTTTCCCGGGGCCTTCTGTAGACAAAAATCAATATACATACATATACAAATATACACAATCAAATAAATAATCATAAGTTATTTCGACATTGTTTTACAAATATTTTGACTTGATGTTTGAAAGCATTCAGTGTTTGAGACATTTTTATATGTACAGGTAAATTATTCCATAAGATAGCACCAGAGTATTGAAAGGAGTTCTCAAAGAGTTTACAGTTACATGTACGAGCTAGTATACACAAGTCTAAATTAGATTCTGATCGAAGATTGTATTGATTATTACACTGGAAGTTAAACATACTATTTAAATAAGTAGGGTGAGAGTTAAACAATGATTTATATAACAAAACATAATTATTTATTTACAATAAGTTGCTAATACACTGTGAGCCAATCTAGTTTCTCAAAGAGAGGTTGTGAGGGCGCATCAGGAGGTGCATCTAAAATACATCTTGCAGCGCGTTTTTGAAGCTTATATACTCTGTCAAGATTTGAGTGAGATGTATTACCCCAAATCGTTAGACAAGAATCAATTGAAGGCATAATATATGCATTGTAAAACAGCTTTCGTGTTTGAATAGGAAGAAACTTTTTAATTCTACGGAGGGCAGAAATTTTACGTGACAGTGTTTTACAAACATGGTCAATATGTACATTGTATTGTAAAGTATTATCTAAATAAACTCCAAGAATTTTTTCATTTGATACAATATCAAGTTTTTTGTTTGATACAAATTGATTAATTTCATGCTCAGAAAAAATTGATCTCTTTTGATGCGCACCAACTAACATGCATTTGGTTTTTGTAGCATTTAGAACCATTTGATTTTGAGAACACCATTTTTCTATAAAGCTATATCCGTTGATAATGTATCTACAATAGTTTGAAAATCCTTACTTGATGCATGTAAAATGGCATCATCTGCAAATAATTCTAATCTGGATTTTGTAATACATAAAGGAAGATCATTAATGTAAAATAAAAACAGAAGAGGACCTAGTATAGATTAAGAATTATAAGAATTTTAAGAATTATAATCCCTGTATTCAGGTGAAGGTATATTGCTATATAAGTAAGGGAAGTGGGTACATCCCACTAATTATATTTAGAATCGGTAGGAGAAGAAAGTAGTGCAGAAAAAATTACAAGTTCCTTAAC
>PRKT01000044.1:1250459-1306340 GCA_003671525.1 Saccostrea glomerata
AATAACTTACGAAATGATAACTTTAAACGAGACTGCTGATATTTTTATTTCATCAACTTGCTTGTCAATAATTTACCTCGTTTTAGAAATTGTTCATACGTAGGGCATGCTCTTGCGTATCGAATCAACTGAGATGTATATGCACTGTATGCAGGTGATGAAGGTATATTGCTGCATAAGTAAGGGTAGTTGACGATAGAAAAGTTAGTTATCACATTTATCATATAGCTTAGTTGTTAGATTGCCATTAACGTCTTTTTCAAGTGAAATATCCAAGTATGAATCAGATGTGTCAGACTCTGTGGTATCTTTTATCTCAAGCTCACAAGGATATATCGTATTGACGTAGGAATGGAAATTACCATTAATTGACAATACGTCGTCGATATATCTAAATGTCAAATTGAAGACCACAGCAAGTGTTTTCTTCTTTTCGCGCATAAGATTTTTCACAAATTCTGCTTCATATGAATATAAAAATAGGTCTGCTAATAACGGAGCGCAATTGGTACCCATGGGAATTCCAATAGATTGTTGGAATACCTGATCTCCAAAAACTATATAGATATTGTCAATCAGAAACTCAAGCATCTCTTTGATGTCAACTTTAGAGTACCTGTGTGTGCAATCAGAATGTGTTTTAACAAAATAATTTTTGCAAATGACCAATGACCAGGTTATTAAATTTATGAGTTCCATTTTTATTGAAAAAGCAGCTGTCAATGTTATCAAAAAGCCTGGATTTTAATTTATCGTGGGGAATAATTGTGTATAAAGTTGAAAAGTCTTAAGTTTTTAAGCCGTTGATTTTGGTAAGATTTTGTGATTTCAAATTGTCCAAAAGTTCTTTGGAATTCTTGGGTATCCACATCTGATTCACACCAGTTCTTGAATATATTGTTGCACAGTACTCGTGAAGTTTTTCCTTAACAACTGTCAATATCTTAGGGAGGAGTAACGAAAGAGACTTGGTTGAACATTTACTGGCACCCGCAATGTAAGTATCTTTGTTGGTAAAGATTTTTATGAAGTTTCGGACTCCTATATATACATAGATATATTGGGTAGTTCAAATTCATTTTGGCTCTGTGGAATATCAAAAATATTTAAAAGTGACAATATGTTGTGAAGAATTTCCTCCTTAGAAAGGGAAGTATGAGTATAAATAGGATTGACACTTGTAGAATTAAATCCAATTTCTTCTTAAATACAATTAATATAATGAGCCTTACAAACGAAGACACTGTTGTTACCTGCTTTTTCAGCAGGGACCAGTATGTGCTGATCATGTAATGTATCTAATTTTTTTTTCCACTTCTGGATTATTGAACACAGAAGGATAGATGGTTTTCATATTGCCCCTTAATTTTTTAATACGCGAATTTAACATGGATCTGATACATTTAATCCATTCTGTAAGTTGTCAACGTCTTCTTTTTCATATCTGGCCCATCGTCTGGTGTAATTTTCAAACGAATCTATAATATTTATGAAATTCCGAAGCCAATTGAAGGATCGGGGTTCCCTATATTTAGGACTTTTTAAAATAAGTGATCTAATTTTTCCTCATTATTAACTATATTTACGTCACCTGTAATAATGTGTCCAGCAGGACCATAGTTATAGGGTGAAGAAGAACATGAACATGATGGAGGATTATGTTTCAAATACTCAGTATCCAGGCCATGTAAAGTTTTCTTGCTATTGAAAAGTTTGGAAGCAATGGTCGATGTATATTTGTAGGGAAAAAAAGGTGTAATTGATTGCGTGATCAAAATTTTTGACGATGGCTGAAGCAATCATCATTAAAATGCGTCATCATGAAAGTTTTGTAAGTACTTTAAACCTTTTAAAATGATCAATTAGACTAAAATAAAGTATCAAATTGTTTCAAAAGAAAGACTTCAGCACAATCAAATATTCAGTAAACAGTATTGTACAGGACGACAATAATGTCATTTTGTATCATTAAGAGTTTGTAAATTGTTCTTCTATTAAAAATATAAGCAGCAAAAGTTTATAAATGTTCTTTTCTCTGTCCTTTAAAGAGTTAGTAAAATTTTGCAACAGAAAATGTTTACATCAAAGTTGCAGCTCATATATTGCTTTAAACTACATATTGCATTTTTTGCTTACGTGAGTCAAAGTATCAGGAAAGGTTTTTCTCATCGAAATCTGTCCATTGTCCTCGTTGACCTTGGATATATCAACTGTACAGTAAATCTTTACCTGTACTAATTTATAGATTAAATTGAACAGATCGCAAATGTCTGAAAACTGTGATAAATGTATCATTCCTTCATGATCTTCATATACCACATAAATGTAATTTAGTTATGATTGCAATTTGTTTTGTCTTACTATGGTGGCATATTTTTGTCCTTTACATGCAAGATAAAATATGTCAACATGCGAGAAAATTATGCCAACATGCAAGATACAGTGTAATTATGTCCACATGCAAGATAATTATGTTGACATGCAAGTTACAAATCTTGTATAAGAATCTGATTTTAATATGGTTTAAATCACGCGCATAAGCCCGTATCTGACATCGTAGATTCAAGATGCAACACAGTTATGAAAATATGCGGTTTACTTACTTTAACATGCGAGATGATTATGTAGACATGCAACTTATTTATGTGAACATGCAAGTAAACTATGTAAACATGCAAGTAAATTATGTTAACATGCAAGATTATTATGTTTACATGCTACTTATTATGCGAGTTATATTTTTAGATACAAACAACAATTTTTAGAATAATAATTGTATTTATATAATGAATGCGATAACTTAGTTGGAGGTTTCCGGTAGGATTAAATTTGGTAAATTGTGAAAATTCGTAGATCCACGCCTTGGTTGATGGATTACATGTAATAGAAGGTGTAAGGTCACGTGGTCAGCTCAGCGAGTCATTCATTTGTATTGTGATAACCAGCATGCTGACCACGCTAACTTAGGCACGTCTATTTTGAAGACCCTCCTCCACCCCTGCATTCCTACCCCTTAAAATGGGTATTAAGGTGTCATGTAAAATCATATATTTGATTAGTTCTGACTCGATTTGTTTATACTGTTTTATGTATTTTGTTTCACTACTATCCTTGGCCTATTTTTGTTTTGATGTGCCATCTTTTTGCTACCTTTTTAAAATGATGTTGTGATTCTATTTTGTTTTGATGTGCCATCTTTTTGCTAACTTTTTCATATGATGTTTTGATTGTCTTGTCTTACAGATACTTTTTTCTAGTCAGTTTTGGGGGATCAGATATTATCATATTTTACGTATGAAAATTCCTAAAAAACTGGTTGTCAATTACACTCCTAAATACTGTATACAAAATTGCATCAGGAACTATTGCTTACAGAATAAAAAAAAATAAAGTTTACAAAGTGATTAATAGCGATCAAACGGAATTTATTTCGAATAGTTACTGGAAAAATATTCTTCTCATTTATATGGAATGGTCCACAACACAGTATGAAGAAAGATTTCTTCGTAAAAATATTTGAAGAAGTGAACTAAAAATTATATATCTTAGAGTTTTCACCGCATCATTTAAATTATTTTGGATGAGACAGCTCATTCTGTCGGACAAAGGTTTACAATTTTGTTTACATTAAATAGGTTTGATAAAAATATTAATATGCCGCATTGAATATATTAAGAATATCAAGAGGAAGCTTAAGCTAGTTTTGGAAAGATGTCTTTTAGGCTTGGATTGAATTAAATGATAAACACTCTAGTGTATGTAAGAATGCAGGAGACATATCAATTTTCTATAATCCTAAAGTTGTCATTGATGGGGAAGTCATTAATAATAAAAATAGTATGACCTGAATGTTAAATTTATTAAAGAGCTTACAGATGAAAATGGTTCTATTTATACTTATGAGGAATTTGTAGCATATATCCAAAAGTAAGGCATAATTACTTAGAATTTCAGGTATAATACGAGGGATTATCAAAAAGTTCGTGGACTGAGGCTATAAAATTAGTACTATGTGGTCTGTGCTTTCAAAATTTATATGGAACATGAAAAAAAAAGAAACGTTGAAATTTTTACCCAAATTTATTTCCCAAATTTTTATAAAATAAAAGCGACATTATATGATCACGCTGCGCTGCCGTCGTTTATTTTAATGACGTCCGACAACGTCAATGTTTTTTCAATGTCCTCATGCACTTTTTTGGATGAGATTCCCTGAAGCTGAGTAAGGACTTAAACCCGCCTTGTTTACATGACTCTACAATGTCATGAACAGCGGCTTTCAATAAATATGATATTCCAAATGGATTTGTACACTAGCTGGGAGAGATCCTCGCTTGATTGTGCCAGTATACTTTGCTTTTGAGAGTTCAATATCTACAACACATGATCAACGTCATTTTTTGACGCGATTGATTTTTCACACCTTGACTACAAATCGACATTAACTGTGTATCCCTTTTCTCTCTGAACATATTTTGACATTAAAAGACAAGTATTCTGGGTGCATATTATTTCTCTGCAGCTAGTTGAAACATTTCTTTGGTCTACACCATTTTTTCAGGGGCAAAACTTGATAGAAGTTGGAAAAAGAAACCCCTCCCCCCTTTTGACGTCATTTTCAAGGCCTCATTTATTTGGACATTCCATGTAAAATTTACGATAAAATTTCATAGAACTTACGAAATGAGGTGAAAATTTCATATTTTATGGAAAATTGTGTCCCGACACATACCTGAATTAGAGGGATTTTTGGATGTCAAATGTTCTTATCAAAAGAGTTACCATTGCTTACCAAAACATTATTAATTCATTAAAAAATAAAATTTATGATTTATGTTTTATTCTTTAGATACAAAAGCTGATGCTAACTAAATATTTTAAAATTCATTGATGTGCCTAAAGCGGTTTTAATTTTATAGCGCTAGTCCACGAACTTTTTGATAACCCCTCGTACTTTCATACTCTACTAAAAAAAAGAACATTGTTTGTTTTAAGGACAGATGATACAAACTTTTGTCAAATATTTTTAAAATAGCAACCGAAGTCCTGTTTAAATAAGTAAAATGAACAAAAAGATTAAAAAGGCTGGTTACAGAAAGGTGAAAATTTGAACACCATAGTAAGATTACAATTTCTTTATATTTCAGAAAGTCTATACTTTACAGCCTAAATAGGTCCAAAAATATACCAATTCATATATCCATTTTTTTGTTTGTTTCATCATATTTTGAGAATATTTACATTTCGTTTCAATGCTATATATTTTGGCTAAGATTCCATGATTTGAAATATATGCTTAGAGCATTCTTACAACATAAAGGAAAAACACTCATTTACCTTTTAAAACTTACGTTTGTCGTAATCCTTTTTTCATAAAAAAAATTGCAGCTGTAGTCTAAATTGACTCTTTAACGAGGGGGAAATCCCTTTCTGAGAAAGAAAGAGGGGGAAATCCTTCACTAGAGTAGGGGGGAAGCTGGCTATGAGGGAAATCCTACTCTACAACATCGGTAATTACCACATGTAACATATCCACTTTGAAGAAATGAAATAAATCGTTGATTTTTCTACTTCTGATTAAATTGATTGATTCAAATAAAAAGAAATGAAACTCCATCTTAAGAACACTCATTTAAAAAAGTATGTTTTATATATAGTTATTAATATAGAAACTTTTTTGTCTTTTTTTTACTTACATACTGCATTTCCACGTATCAAGTATGTCTATTTCACACAGATTGAATGCATATTGGATGCGTCTAAGTGGTTCTGTTTTCTTATTTTTCTTACAATGCCTCGATTATTACACGTAATTATCTTTCTTTATGTTGAAGCTTCAAACGCTTCACAAAACGTCATTAGTTCTATGAGAATACAAACGAAGAATTTTTTCACCCGATGTAAGCAATGCACATTGCTTTATGTATTGTATGCGTCATTTTCAACATATATATGCAGTGATAATACGGAATGATATTTATTACTTGTTAGATATCCTTCTAGGAAAAAAATAGCATTCTGACTTTGTATATCAATTTGACTCCATTACATCTGAACATCGCCCTGATAAAATCTTTGAAGCTTACCGGTATATAAAAATATTGTATAATTTCGAAGTCAAATAGCAAGTATTTTTTGTCACAGTAACAACGTAAACTGCAACAACACGCTTCTTTTAAAAAAAAATTTCAGAGAAATTGGACCTCGATTCACTCTCAAACAATCCAATTGTTATTTTAAATTAAGCAATGTGGATGACTGTGTATATAAACTGATACTTTAAAAATTGCATTGGAAATGAACAATAGAAAAAGACCGACCCCTTTGATAAGAGATGGAATCAGGTACCAAGGGAAAAATAGACGTCCCTTGTCGCTCGGTCACACTCGCCTTGATTCTTATATATTAATCAGTTGATGGAATAGTTCGTAATGAATACGTATTGTACCAAAGACCTACATTTAGCGATTGTAAGGAAACAAGTCAAAAAATGATACAATGACGGGTTATTAGACTGACTTTTTTCCTAATGTTTGTTAGGGCCATTATGTACAGAAAGTCAATGTATTTATCAGGGTTTTTCCCGAATATGACAAGGAGCAAACGGCGGGTGTGACAGATCGGCGGGGGGATGCTTACTGCTCCATTGCATTTGATCTCTCCTCTGATTTTTTGGAGGTCCGTGTATCCTTTGCTCCAATTTTGTATTATTTGGTGGACTTTTGAGCTGTTATACTGTTCGTTATCTCTATATATTTCATTGAAATCCGGGAAGAAACACTCTAATTATCCCTTAAGTTTTAAAACATAAGATTCTAATTGTAAAAATACTTTTATTATTGAAATTTTAGGATCATAACTATTTTTTACTGAATCAAGGATCAGTGAAAATATATAGATATGAGGGAAAAGACTGTCTTTTTAGATAAAGATTTTAAATCACTTTGTTCTAGAAATTCTATGTCAACTTCTTAAGCAATTGTGCAAGTTATCACGTGGTCAAAATGATAGTTCATATCATTTAAAAAAAAATAGACGGTTTTGCTTAAAGCTTGATATTGTGCTCATTAGATCAGTAAAATCAACAAAATAAAAAAAATGCTTTCATTTATAAACAAAAATCAATACATATATATAATGAGCAAAAATGTAAAATAGTAACATTCAATATCCCGATAAGGCAATGAAAAATGGTACAATTGACAAGTTATATCACAAGTGTAGACATATTGTTTTGGAGTTATGTAGTTCGAATTACATTTATAAACTCACAAGGCACAGGCACCTGACGTTACTTATTTTTCTTTTAATAAAAAAAGTATACACATACCCTAACCTAATAATAAACAAGTGTTTATTATAAGGTATGTGTATAACTTTTTTATTAAAAGAAAAATAAGTAACGTCAGATGCCTGTGTCAGAAGGTATAAAAAATTCAGGATCAACATTTTTTCTCACAATAAGAAATCTTCATAAAATTGCACGCAACACAAGAGTCTCCTATATACTAAGTAGATTGGAAGATCAATGTCCGCTTTTGAAAAAATATTCAAAATTCAACCCTTTTAAATGTTCTTTACAGCCGGAATCTATATTTTCATAAATATTTTCCGCTACCTCAAGTCAGAGCAAATCCATCCGAAAGGACGATTCATTATATTAATATTTTTTGTGGAAAATCTTGAATTTCATTTGTATCAACATAATGTTTATATGTGTTTTGTGAATAAAATGATAGGAGAAATTCAAATTTTATTTCCATATTGTATACATTTCTTGTAACTATTTTTATCCATATTCTTAAATCTTTTATTCAAGAAATAATACAAATACGGATTTATCGTTGAATTAAAATATCCAAGCCATGCTACCACGAACCAAGCAGTGTAAGGGGCTTTTATTCCAAAGAGATTCACCAAAAGGAGAAGCAAAAAGAACGGTGTGGTACACACCGCAAATGCTCCCTGTAATATCAGAATTGTTCTTGTAACCCTGGCTTCTAGTTTATGTTGCTGACGACGAGGGAAAACCGTGCTTCTTTCTTCCAAATCTTTACACAGAAATTTGTTTCTGTTGCGAACTTTCAATACAATTTTTACACCAGCAACAATGTTTAATAAAAGTGGCATGTAAAATGAAAGTAGGGCACCCACAACGGAAGCCATGCCTTTCACATTTAGACTATATTCACATCCAACATTTTCTGAATTTAGAAGAACAATGGTCACTGAAATGGCAGTTGATAAAATCCAACATAATATTATCATCACTGTCACTACTTTTGAAGTCATTTTTCGGAAATATTTCAATGGGTCGCTCACAGCTATAAATCTATCGATATTCATACACGTAAAATGCAATATAGATGAAGTGATAAACATGCAATCAAAGGCAAAAGTTACCTTACTGATCAATGTTCCATGTAATAAAGATTGACTTATAAGGTCTTGAAGGATGGATGGCAACATAACCAAAATAGCAACACCAGCATCAGCAACTGCCAGAGAAATCACAAACACATTAATTTTTCTTTGGAAATCAGCTTTCCTTACCACTTTGAATATCAACATAATATTTCCAAACACTGTGGCTCCAATGACAGAAAACAACAATATCGCACACGCTATTTTGGCAACAAGATTTGATAATTTCTCCGAGGTATCACAATCTGAGATTGAATCGTTCATCTTTTGCTTCAGCCCTGTTGTCGGTTTTATTTACGACACTGTTTGCAGCATGCTTTACTGTAACACAAACGAGTGTTGCATCTGTCCACTTTCAGCGGCACATGTTTGGATTGCTCAACAATCTCGAGCGGTTTATTTATCTATCATCAGCCTGGCCATGTTATTTCCTGGATATTGTACAATGCATGATTGATTAACACAGAAAACGTTTGAAACTACAAAAAATAATTACAATAAAGAGTATAAAGAGAAGCAATTGCCTTTAATATAAAAAAAATCATCATGAGAATTGGATGTTCCAGAATATAAAATGGTAAAAAGTTGTACAATTTTTATATAAAATTTCCTACTTGCTATTCTTGCTTTTGGTTTTGGTTTTTGGTGTGTTTTCTGTTTTGTTGTTTTATTGAGAATAAATGTATTATGCATACTATGTGAACTTCTCCCAATTTATTAGTATTAAGTTTTTAAAATATGCTTTCAATACGATCTATCTTTAATCCAGGCAGATAAAATTATGCTTCAAGAATTAAAACATTTTCGTATAAAGTCAATATTTCTTTAATTCTGTGGTCGTAACAATGATCTTGTTATCAAATACCACCTACTAGCTGCTCGCCTTTTTTGCGGATGTGTTTTTTACCGATTGTTAACCTTTTGCTTTTATACCCCCCGCTTGAAAAGCGGGAGGGTATATAGTAATCGGTATGTCCGTCCGTCCGTCTGTCTGTTACGCTTTGGGGTACCAATCTCTAAATTATCCGCAACTCCTTTCAAACCACTGAATGAAATCTGATGAAACTTTCACAGAATCTTTATTACATATTTCCATTGTGCACCTTCTATTTTACTTTTTGATACAACACTTATTTTGGGTGACCAGCAGCAAAACATGGATACTTCCATTTTATACATATGGGAGGCGGGGGTATCATTAAGTGAGTTCATTAATCACAATACCTCTAGTTTTGTTTTTCCACTTAATTTGGCTACGGAATATTAAGTCTACCCGTTTGACACAAACGACTAAAAGGGCGTATGACCGGTCGGAGGGGATGCTTACTCGTCCCAGGCACCTAATCCTGCTTTGAAATATTTAGTTCCGTGTTCCATGTATGTTTCATTTGCAAAACAAACTAGAGGTACTATGATCAATGAGCTAATTGAATGATATCCCTGCCTCCCATACGAATATAATGACAGCGTTCATGTTTTGCAATGAGAACCCCAAATTATGTGTCCAATCAAAAAGTTTAATAGGAGGTGCACAATGGCAATTTTGACGTCATAGGTATACACGTAATGGCAATGTCCATGTTTTGGTATGGGAAACCTAAAATACGTGTCGAATAAAAAAGTAAAATAGGAGGTGCACAATGACAATATGTAATAAAGATTCTGTGAGAAAGTTTCATTAAATTTCACTCAGAAGTATAAGAGGATTTGCGGATTAGAGATAAAGCGTAACAGACGGACGGACGGACGGAAATCCCGATTACTTTTCAAGCGGGGGGTATAATAATAATGAATGAATAATAGGTAGGCAGAATGAATTATAAAAGAATGAAACACATTCGGATTTATGCTTTAATAAAAAAGAAACAAAGTTATTCCCCCACCAACTATTCAGTGTAAGATGATTTTTTAAAAGTTAATCAAGAGGGACAGAGAGTTATACACTGACATTTGTTTTCTGTAATATCGTTAATATTCTGGTATCTATACCCTCAAGTTTGTGTTGCCAACTAAGAGGAGATTTGCCCTCTGTATTTCATTTCGTTGCACAGAAAATTCTTTTTGTTGCAAACTTTAAGAAGAATTTTGACGAAAGCAATACTATTTCATAATAATGGCAAGTAAATCTTATGAAAATCCAGGTTTTTAACGCCATTCCTTTCTCAATAATTATTATTTTCACGTTGAATTTAATTTAGCATATAGAAAAACAATTGTTACTTAAATGACTGATGACAAAATTCATCAATACAGATATTTCAGCGGGTGATTCACAGTTATAAATCCGCAATCTACATAAATGTAAACTGAAGAATTCATAATTATATGTGTGTAATTGTGAATGAATAATTAAGAAAAAATAATGAAAAATTAATAACAAACACAGCAACCAGCAACTACAAGGAGTATTATAAGCATACTGATTTTTCTTTGAAAATCGTCTCTTCTTACCACTTTGAAATTCATTAATATTACGCTCTTGAGGACTGATAAATTTACTGTGAGCAATTCCAATCAAATTAACGTGAGCTGCCTACTACACAGAAAAGTGCGTCGATTTTTTTTACCTTGATGACGACCAAATGATAAGTTTCTCATATCTTAGGTAAATTAGGTCCGCCTCCATTTATGTAATTTTTTTATGGTGTTTTGAATAGGTATGTATCAGTTTATCAAAACAATTTGCTGGGTATCAGCAAAATATGATAAATATCATAATCTCTTTAAAATAAAAAAAAAAGTATATGATATTTCCAACAGGAATTGACTTTTTTGGCAAATGTAAATTAAATCTAAAAATCCCATTGCAGTGAGGTACCGTCACAGGGTATCTTGATAGACTAAGCAACTTGTGTGGCATAGTACTGTAGTTTTCAAATATTTGAAATTAGATAGCTGACCTAGTCAAATTCTAAGTATTTACATACGAAAAGTGAGTATCTTTTTAAAAAAAAATATTTTACTCTTTACAGTCCATTTACATAATCCCTATTAAAGGCATAATCAGGAATGGGCAAAGAAGATAAGACTTGTCATTCTTCATTGTTAATGAATACATTGTAATTGAAAATGCTAAAAATGCTTTCTTGGATACATGGGATAATATATATATTTTCACACAAGTGTTTGGAATATTATTTATTCAGAAGCAACATATCTGAGTTAAGTATTATATATGTACATGCTCTATCTAATTTTTCCTTTTTTAAACTCTGTACTAATTTCCTACATTGTACGAGTATATCAAACGTTAAAGAGAAATATTTGAATAAAAATTCAAAATCAATGGAAAGAAGAAAATTTACAAAAAAGTACTGATTGTTGAATTTGATTGGTACATAATATTTTCTTCTTTTTCTTTTGATATATGATGAATGATGGTCGTATTTCTCTTTCGCATAATTTTCCTCTTGTGTAAAAAATAAAACAAAAATGGATTAATTGTAGAATTTAAATATCCTATCCAGGTTACAATATACCAAGTTAGATGAGTTAAATCTTCTTTTCTTATGGCACTGTAAATATTAGCAACAAAAAACGGGGTCCAGGAGACACAAAAACATCCAAATAATATGCTAATTGTACGTGCGACTCGGAGCTCTGTTTTCATATTATCGAAATTTTGCAATTTTGCACCACCTAGGACATGAAATCTACGTCTTCTCACAATCAAATATATTTTTATGTTCAGAACTATATTGAATGCTAAAGGTATATAGAAACTCACTATGGATCCAACAAGAGCAGGAATGAAGTCAGCACCCGGTAGGCAAAGTGAGTCGTTTGGATTAAATGTACTCAGTAAGTATCCCTCTATAAACGGAAGTGTCCACAACAACAGTATAAGAAACCCAACGACCCTCCGAGTCATGATCCGGAAATATTTGAACGGTTCACTGATAGCTATGAAGCGATCGGTAGTCATACAAGTGAAATGCAGTATAGAAGACGTGGAACACATGATGTCCACTAGCAATATTATACGGCTTGTAACTCGGTCATGTAAGAACCAGGCATGGCTAAGTTGGCGTAGAATGGACGATGTCATGACAAATATGGCTATAACCAAGTCTGCAACCGCCATGGATGTGAAGAACACATTGATTTTGCGTGTAAAATTCTTGATTCGGATCAAAGTGAGTATAACCAATATATTTCCACATACTGCAAGTGTAACCAAACTAAAGAGAAAACAGGCAATGAAGACCTTTATCCAAATCAGACTGGAAAACACTTCATGACCAATACACACTAGATCATCCTCGGGCATTGACTCGTTCATATTTCTTAAGTCTAAATAAACATATTTTTGTCCGGCGACAATTATTTTACACTGGCTTTGAGGAGGAAAAGAATGGAATTACGCAACATTTCAGCATATGAATATTGACGAAAGGTTGATTTGTTGTTCTTACTTTTAGCACTCTATAAAAGTCCTTTTTACGTGATTGTTCCACTCATTTACATAGATTAAATAATAATGGCTTTTATCGATGTCAATAATTTCACATATATCCATTAATATTAAGTCACGAAATGTGTTCCGAGAAGTATTGATTTAAAAAGCTAATGCTTAAAAAAGATTATGAAGTAGAAGTATCTCCATTTTTAACTTAATTTGGTCACAATTTTTGAATAAACTGTACTTCCAATACCTTAGAACAGTGAGTTTGAATGTATAAAAGGCTTCAAAATAGACAATTAAATAGTCTTTCAGAAAACTTAAGGACAAATGTCGTCTATGATATTACAAGAATAACTTTCCGGAAAAGTTAATCGACTATCAACAGAAAAAAAGAATCTCCAAAAATATTTGGTTATAATATATTTCAAATTTTGTTTCAATGACAATGTCTCTGGATCTGTATGCACTTCTAAATATTGTTGAAATATTTTTGTAAGAATAACAAAGAACATGTGTACTGATAATCACTTTATATACCCGATTCATGGACTTGTAAAATGGAAACATTTGACATTTTTGTCATATACGTGTTCCTAAATTTTTTGATTTTTATTTTCAATTTTAGCGATCGAACATCATAATTCTGTTAAAATTCATATCAAGGTATGCTTTTGGTTTTAGGGAGAATAATTAAAGGAACAGCAATTTTTAAAACAATCTCAACTAAATTTCCCTCAGGAAATCTTTAGTAATGAAAAAAGTAGAGATAACAAACATTGATCGATCTAAAAGAAATCTATAAACAATATGCATCTCTGAAGAGGGCAAAAACACGACCCTGGCCCTTGGAAATTCCAGATGTGAGATAACGTGTCTAACTAGGAGGAGTAGGCATTCACTGTTAACAGGTCGCACCTGCCGTGAGTCCTATTTATTCATCTGGTCGACAGAACATACCGTAGTCAAATTAAAAATATAAACAAAGGCCTAGTTATATGTATGAAAGAAGCAAGCCAAATTTTGACCCAAGTATATGTTATACACTGTATTTTGCTAACAGTGTTATTATAACGACCATAGAATTTACGAAATGTTGACTGCAAATGAGTTGATTGTTGATATCCCTGTAACACCAACTTATCTGTAGGTGCCTTAAGTTCTCGAGTTCTCGGATTAAAAGATTGATCGTACCCGGACCGGAACATGTTCTTAACTATTGATTAAGCTGGAAGATGTAAACATCATAAAAAACAGTTGATAACGGGATATTACGACATATAAATAAGGAGAGTTGACGATTGAAAGGTTAAAGATATCTGGTTTGTCAAACGATGTAATTGTTAGTCGGCTTATCAACTATAGTTATAAAATATCCAAACATTATACAGATGTTTCAGACTCATTACATGTGTTGTAGTGTCTTTTTTTTCAAGTTCACTGATATGAATCGAATTGTCATCTGGCTGAAAGCAACTAATATTTTTTGATTAAGCATCGTCGATAAATCTAAGTCAAGCCGAGGGGCACAGCAAGTAATTTATTCTCTTGTCATTTTTTTGGTAAATACTTTTTGCCCTCTCCGTTTGTCTGTCTGTTTGTCTATTTGTCCGCAAAAAAATTAAACTTGCCCATTACCTTTGATTGAGTAGGGTCTGGTTTTCAAACTTCACAGGTATATAAAAAGCAGTGCATTAAATGGAAATAGAAAATATACAAAACATATCACTTTGATTTTAGTGATTTTAATCCAGGAAAACATTTTGTTTATCATGTTTTTTAATTGAATAAGTTTGCCTTCTGCAATACGAAAAACAATATGTTGTGCTAATAAACTCCTCACGTGGAATTTTTTGGAAGCTAACACACCATTCATCGTTAAGTGAAAACATCAACCTCTCTACTAGATATATTTCATTAAGATATAAATACAGATTGATTTAGAAAATCTTCATGGTTTTGGAGACGAATCGCTTTGGGATGTTTTAAAACAGTTTTCAAAACAAACAAAAAACCTTACTTTAACATACCCAATTTAGCTTCGTTTTTTAAGAAATTGAGATGTAAAGATAAGTCTTCTGCAATTGGTTATTGTTTAAGTTATTTTTCTGAACTTTTAAAAGGGGGTCAAAATTACCAACTATTATCAATCGATTACTAAGTATTTGATCGATGATAAATCGATAAAGTTGACCCTTAAAAGCAGTCTTAGACTTTATTTACACATAATATTACGAGTTATCTTCAAAATACAAATGATGATATTTACATGACGTTCAGAAATGACACAAAAATTAATTTATACAATATCAAAATATAAACTTTTTAAAAGAAGACTACAAGTATATAATGTTATACTGAAAGGAAAAAGAAACCCATAATAAACTTTTAAATAAATCTAAAAATTTTATTTCCAATATGTTTTCCAGTATTGTTATCAAACACTTTAATTTAACTTTAAACAACAAGTAACCGAAATCTTGTGTGACTTTGACTGATAATTCCTGAGTCATTGAAATTGATATGTCGATACCCCACAAAATTAAAATAAAAATTCTCATCATCTCCCTTGCGCATCAGTAACAGCCTTGATTTTTTGTGTATGAGTTCAAAAGAGCATTTATCTTTCTCAAGGATTATCATTCAAGCCTTCCGACGGTAGTCTTAATGGTTAAGAGCAGCTGTATCATTCCAAAGCCAACAAATCCCCCCAATGAATCACACGAATTTTCGATTTAGGATAGAATTTACAGAATCCAACTGATTTGGTACACGTGAATGTTTGTAAGGAAGTATCGACAAATACTGGCTACATTTTCCCAGTGTAAACACGCTAAAACACTAGGCATACGGCGCGTACGTGCGCGTGTGAGACTAAATTCGACGTAAAATTGCCAAGCTTGCGTACCAAATTAGAGCAGAGAGTTTCTGTCAGTATTAGGTAGAAAATATGAGTAGGATTGCCTGCCGTAAAAATATCGGTTTCAATGATAATGACAGTAACCGCGGTAGCATGATGAAAAGCCCTGTCTTGATGTGACGTTGTTACGCGACAACGTCACCCTCATGGTTGGTTGGAAACCTTTTAAGTTACTCTCTGACAACCGAAAAAACGTTTTTGGTTGAAAAGTTAAAAACAAACTGCACAACAACATGTTGTTGCCTTTTTATTCACTTATGCAATTCAATTACTTGACCCAATGTAACTTCCGTCAGCGATACCATGATTGCCAGAAATTTATACTGACTGCAAATATCGGAAAACGATGTCTATAACTCTAATGCATCTCTTGGCACTGCAAAATGTGATCACAAAATTGTCATCATCAGTATGTACGTGTATTTGGTTTTTTATCACTTCCCCTACATGACACCATACATTTCATGGTTGAGTAATTTTGACCAGCGATTTTAGTGCACAGTAACCAAAATACACATCTGACCAATTTTCATAATTTTCGGCCACATAGTTAAATTTTTCGCTTTTATGCTATTATGCGTTTCTTTTTCCTTTCAGTATATAATTTAACAATCTTTTCAATTTTTAAATTCATATCGGAATAATTCGTATGGAAGCACTCCCTATTAGACATATCTTATGATATTATCATCTTCCGAAACTTTTTATTATATATGATACTCCAAAATTTGCTTTTTATGAAAACAGATTTGAAATAACTAGCAAAAACCGTTATGTTTAAGATTTTCCTAATAGAAAAATGCACGTTTTACAATTTTGAAAATAGATGATACACATATTGTATACCAAGCAAAATGGACAATATCTAATAAAATTTTAATGAAACAATGAAGACTTTTTCTCAATTATAATGCCAACAGAATTAGAACTAGCTAGCGTCATTACATTATCAGATTAATAAAATGTCGACTTTGAATAAAGCTTCCATGAGATTACACGATACGACTATCTTGCCCTTCAGTAATACGAGCATCTGCTTTGTCGTCACATCAACGACTTTCCCTCTCCTCAATATTATCCTTAAAAAAAGTACCAAAGCATTAAATTACACAAATTATTAATTTATTTTATGGATATTATACGGAATAGATGGAAATATCAAGGACACCCCTTATCAAAACCGTGAAGGGTTATCAGATTGCAATTTCTTGTTTCGAAATGTATTTTAATGACAATTTACATGCTTGTTATATTCGAAACACAATTGTATAACGAGATTAACACCATGAAGTATTGCTTAGTTGTTTATTATTATTATTATTATTATTATTATTATTATTATTATTATTATTTATCGTTTGGTTTATGTTGTTTTTTTTATCTGATAACATATCAAATATGCCAAATAATGTTTTTACATGTTTTATTTAATATAGTAATATGCAAGAAGAAAATTTCTTATGAACAATCATGATAAAGATTCTTCGTGAATGCATTTTCGAAATCCAAGTAACTTATTCTATATCTATTGTTATATCTTTTATTCAAGAAATAATACAAATACGGATTACTCATTGAATTGGAACATCCCAGCCATAATACCTCGCATCAACAACTGTAAGAGGCTTGTATTCCAATGAGATTCTCTAGTGGTAAAAGCAATAGAATGGCTTGGTACACACAGCGAATGTTCCATGCAATTTCAGTATTGTTCTGATAACAATGTTTTCAAGCTTCTCTTGCTGATTCTATTTCTGCTGATTGCTGATTTCTATATTCTTTTTCGTTACACAAAAAATTTACTTCTATTTCGAACTTTCAAACCACATTTTAATATGGTGACTTCCTGAAAGTGTGTCCAATCCAGCCCCACTTCCTCTGTCTTATTTGTATGTCCATTGATTCCTGTCCTGCTCTTTTCCATAGATATTCATTGGAGATCCTTTCAGGCCATCGGATGTTGTTCCTGTCCTGCTCTTTTCCATAGATATTCATTGGAGATCCTTTCAGGCCATCAAATGTTGAATATGCGCCTGAGACAGGTGTTATAAAATGTCTGGATCTTCTGCAGGGAAGCTTTAGTCATCCTCCATGTCTCTGCACCATACAATAGGACGGACTTTACACTTGAGTTGAGGATCCGCAGTTTAGTGGTAAAACGGATGTACTTTGAGGCGCAGATGTTCTTTAACATGGTAAATGAAGTTCTTGCCTTGCCAATTCTTGACTTTATGTCGCGGTCTGTGCCACCCTGTCTATCCACCACACTCCCCAGGTAGATAAAGGACTCAACTTCTTTGATGGGCTCACCACCAACTGTGACTGGTGTTTGGACAGTGGTGTTTATCTTCATGAAGATACAGTGAATAACGCATTAAGTTTTTAATGATAGAATGTGACATAACTAATACAGCAATACTCCAATAAGTACTTGCGAGAGAAATCACAACCATATTAATTTTCTTTGGAAATCAGCTCTTCTTATCAATATGATAATTACAAGCACAGTGACAGCCACAACAAAAATACTTTTAAAATTATTTTCCTGGAAAAATTTCATATAACAATTTACATTTGAATCATTCCTCTTTTACCTGCTTGCTCTTTTCAAAAATTACATATGTCGCATTTTTCTCAAATAAGCAGATACATGTAGTAACTTAAATAGATAGTGGTGGTATTTTGTTCAATTTTATACACTAAATGAAAAGCTACTGACTTCCTGAAAAGAAATGACATGTATTCTTAACAAAATTAAGAATCATTTTGCTGAGCAAGTTTTGATGTAATTTAAAACTCCCGTCAGCATAAAATGACTAAAAATAAGGATTGTAAGAATTTTCAGACAAGGAACCGTTCATACTTCTTGAAATTTTTTATTATCATTTTAAGTGATAAATATATTTTAAATTTGGCACCGATGATGAAATAGGGGTAATTTTATATACTTTTTTTAATGTTGAGGGCAAACGTTTTTACCCGTCTCCATCATGTATTTTATCACTGTCCATTATTCAGCAAAAGAATCCATGTATATTGTAGATGGATATACATCTACAATATACATGGATATTGTAGGTGGAAATTTTTTATCCATTAAAATGAATTGATAGGGTCATCATCAATTTCTTATTTATATATGAATACCTACTGGAATTTTTTTTACACTCCTGAAGCATTTAATGATTATAATCGACCATGCAATCAAAAGATCATGACCTTGTGTTTGAAAAATCCATGATATGCTAAAAGCATATCATTAATTTTAATGATAAGTATCAAATTTGCAACAGCATATTATCTTTGAAGTACGATTTATATCGAAGTATGCAATTGCATGGAGGCAATATAGTAGGCTTAAGGGAAATTGTGCCTTTAATCTTGACTCAGCTAAATTCCCAATAGAAATCTTAATGTATTACATCGAGTTATTCTTCGTCCAATAATCCTGGTGCATTTTCAAATGATCAAACTGAAAAAAAAACTTTATCTGTATTCTTCACTAAGTTACCCTAGCTATGAAAATATTTCAATTATTAAGTGCAGATAACGTCATGGTTTTATAGAAAATTTTAATGTTTTTGAATCCACCTGTCGACGGATCACATCCGCTGTGTGACTTAAAGAAATAATCTTTGTATACACTCTACATTGCCTTTTTAGTAGCTATCATTTATCTGTCCCTTTTCCAAGGGTTGATTGATTGATTGGTTGTATATTGTTTAACTCCCCCTCGAGAATTTTTCACTCATATGGAGACGCCTTTTCCAAGTTAGAAGTCTTCAAAAATGAATAATAATAATAATAATAATAATAAACTGAGAAAACACTCAAGTAATTTTTCAATCTAGCATAATTTTTTAATATCTTTTTAAAATAACGCAGATTTTGCGTCAATTATTGGAATTGAAATGTTTTCTAAAACAGCAAATACCTTTTATGCAATTTTTTTCAGTAAATTTCAAAATTTAAAAATATAAAAATATAAATTAATCACAAATGAAGACTTTTTTTTGATTTATGGTTCTGGGGCCAGTTAGAATAGTCAAAAACACACAAATTGATCATTGAAATTTTCAAAAGCCTATTGCACCAAAACCTTTAACTTTCCTATACTTTATACAGGAATTCCTCAGAAATGATTAAAAACTAGCTTTTTTGCCATGGCTAACAGCTAATTCAACTAGACATACTGTGAACACTGCCACTGAGCTGACTTAATGATACCTCCATCTCATATGTGATTAAATTGACAAAGACCATGTTCGCACTGGGAGACCAGGAATAAGTTTCAGATTAAAATGTAAAATAGGAGTTGCACAATGACATTATGTAGTAAAGGATCTCCAAGAGATTCATAAAATTTTATCTAGCGGTATATCATCATGAGGATTTGCAGATAAGAGATGGATACCATTCAATATTATAGAAAGAATGGAAATGTCTCTGGTTAGCTTTTGGAAATCCAAAATATGTATCTGATCAAAACATAAAATAGGAGGTGCACAATGGTACCATGTAACTAAGATTCTTGGAAAGTCTCAAAAGAATTAAAATGCTCACTCCTTCATGACACCTGATCCCATTTCTGACGTTGAGTCAGTGTTTGCTCAATTCTTTATTTGTATTGCTTAAATAAGCTTTTTTAGATTAAAAACTGTTCTTATTCTCATTATTTCGTTTGTTTTTGTTTCTGATCTAGACGTAGACCAATCAGAGAACAGCATTTATCGTGAGCAAATTTTTTAAGTAAATATGACATTTTAAAATGGAAATTGTCAATGTTATAAGATTTGTGACTAGATACCAGAGTAAAATATATTCCTTAAAACTGTTGAAAACGATATATTTGAGAGATTTAATTTTATTAGTTTGTTTATGAGTTAGCAATGCATCAAGTGTAACTGCATCATGCCAGGTCATATTCTGTGTTTAAGCTCCGACTCTGAGTCGCGCCTCCAGGAGTTTCTAGGACGTCCTCTTTTTCTTTCGCCCTGTGGGTTCCAAGTCAGGGCCTGGCGTGTGGTGCTGGATGGTGACTTCCTTAAAGTGTGTCCAATCCAGCCCCACTTCCCCTGTCTTATTTGTATGTCCATTGGTTCCTGTCCTGCTCTTTTCCATAGTTATTCATTGGAGATCCTTTCAGGCCATCGGATGTTGAATATGCGCCTGAGACAGGTGTTATAAAATGTCTGGATCTTCTGCAGGGAAGCTTTAGTCAACCTCCATGTCTCTGCACCATACAATAGGACGGACTTTACACTTGAGTTGAGGATCCGCAGTTTAGTGGTAAAACGGATGTACTTTGAGGCGCAGATGTTCTTTAACATGGTAAATGAAGTTCTTGCCTTGCCAATTCTTGACTTTATGTCGCGGTCTGTGCCACCCTGTCTATCCACCACACTCCCCAGGTAGATAAAGGACTCAACTTCTTTGATGGGCTCACCACCAACTGTGACTGGTGTTTGGACAGTGGTGTTTATCTTCATGAAGATACAGTGAATAACGCATTAAGTTTTTAATGATAGAATGTGACATAACTAATACAGCAATACTCGAATAAGTACTTGCGAGAGAAATCACAACCATATTAATTTTCTTTGGAAATCAGCTCTTCTTATCAATATGATAATTACAAGCACAGTGACAGCCACAACAAAAATACTTTTAAAATTATTTTCCTGGAAAAATTTCATATAACAATTTACATTTGAATCATTCCTCTTTTACCTGCTTGCTCTTTTCAAAAATTACATATGTCGCATTTTTCTCAAATAAGCAGATACATGTAGTAACTTAAATAGATAGTGGTGGTATTTTGTTCAATTTTATACACTAAATGAAAAGCTACTGACTTCCTGAAAAGAAATGACATGTATTCTTAACAAAATTAAGAATCATTTTGCTGAGCAAGTTTTGATGTAATTTAAAACTCCCGTCAGCATAAAATGACTAAAAATAAGGATTGTAAGAATTTTCAGACAAGGAACCGTTCATACTTCTTGAAATTTTTTATTATCATTTTAAGTGATAAATATATTTTAACTTTGGCACCGATGATGAAATAGGGGTAATTTTATATACTTTTTTTAATGTTGAGGGCAAACTTTTTTACCCGTCTCCATCATGTATTTTATCACTGTCCATTATTCAGCAAAAGAATCCATGTATATTGTAGATGGATATACATCTACAATATACATAGATATTGTAGGTGGAAATTTTTTATCCATTAAAATGAATTGATAGGGTCATCATCAATTTCTTATTTATATATGAATACCTACTGGAATTTTTTTTACACTCCTGAAGCATTTAATGATTATAATCGACCATGCAATCAAAAGATCATGACCTTGTGTTTGAAAAATCCATGATATGCTAAAAGCATATCATTAATTTTAATGATAAGTATCAAATTTGCAACAGCATATTATCTTTGAAGTACGATTTATATCGAAGTATGCAATTGCATGGAGGCAATATAGTAGGCTTAAGGGAAATTGTGCCTTTAATCTTGACTCAGCTAAATTCCCAATAGAAATCTTAATGTATTACATCGAGTTATTCTTCGTCCAATAATCCTGGTGCATTTTCAAATGATCAAACTGAAAAAAAAACTTTATCTGTATTCTTCACTAAGTTACCCTAGCTATGAAAATATTTCAATTATTAAGTGCAGATAACGTCATGGTTTTATAGAAAATTTTAATGTTTTTGAATCCACCTGTCGACGGATCACATCCGCTGTGTGACTTAAAGAAATAATCTTTGTATACACTCTACATTGCCTTTTTAGTAGCTATCATTTATCTGTCCCTTTTCCAAGGGTTGATTGATTGATTGGTTGTATATTGTTTAACTCCCCCTCGAGAATTTTTCACTCATATGGAGACGCCTTTTCCAAGTTAGAAGTCTTCAAAAATGAATAATAATAATAATAATAATAATAAACTGAGAAAACACTCAAGTAATTTTTCAATCTAGCATAATTTTTTAATATCTTTTTAAAATAACGCAGATTTTGCGTCAATTATTGGAATTGAAATGTTTTCTAAAACAGCAAATACCTTTTATGCAATTTTTTTCAGTAAATTTCAAAATTTAAAAATATAAAAATATAAATTAATCACAAATGAAGACTTTTTTTTGATTTATGGTTCTGGGGCCAGTTAGAATAGTCAAAAACACACAAATTGATCACTGAAATTTTCAAAAGCCTATTGCACCAAAACCTTTAACTTTCCTATACTTTATACAGGAATTCCTCAGAAATGATTAAAAACTAGCTTTTTTGCCATGGCTAACAGCTAATTCAACTAGACATACTGTGAACACTGCCACTGAGCTGACTTAATGATACCTCCATCTCATATGTGATTAAATTGACAAAGACCATGTTCGCACTGGGAGACCAGGAATAAGTTTCAGATTAAAATGTAAAATAGGAGTTGCACAATGACATTATGTAGTAAAGGATCTCCAAGAGATTCATAAAATTTTATCTAGCGGTATATCATCATGAGGATTTGCAGATAAGAGATGGATACCATTCAATATTATAGAAAGAATGGAAATGTCTCTGGTTAGCTTTTGGAAATCCAAAATATGTATCTGATCAAAACATAAAATAGGAGGTGCACAATGGTACCATGTAACTAAGATTCTTGGAAAGTCTCAAAAGAATTAAAATGCTCACTCCTTCATGACACCTGATCCCATTTCTGACGTTGAGTCAGTGTTTGCTCAATTCTTTATTTGTATTGCTTAAATAAGCTTTTTTAGATTAAAAACTGTTCTTATTCTCATTATTTCGTTTGTTTTTGTTTCTGGTCTAGACGTAGACCAATCAGAGAACAGCATTTATTGTGAGCAAATTTTTTAAGTTAATATGACATTTTAAAATGGAAATTGTCAATGTTATAAGATTTGTGACTAGAAACCAGAGTAAAATATATTCCTTAAAACTGTTGAAAACGATATATTTGAGAGATTTAATTTTATTAGTTTGTTTATGAGTTAGCAATGCATCAAGTGTATCCGTATATCAATCTTTTAAATTAAAAAAAAAACAATGGTTGCTTTCCTGCTAATGCTCGGACCTTGGAATAGCACTTATGTCTAACAACAGAGAGCAAATATTTATTACACTGTACTTTTAAAATGAAAATTTTTTTAGATTCCATTTCATTACTTATCAGCTGTTTCATTCATTAATGAAGGAAAGCATGAAAAATTAATCTAATACATGTAGTAGGAGCCATTTAATATAGATACACCGTATATCATTAAAAGCAAAGGCAAAGTTTCAAGTTCTGGGGACTATTTGTACACAAGTATGAATTTTGTGACTAACTTTATCCGTATTCCGAAATCTTTTATTCAGGAAATAATACAAATACGGATTTATGGCTGAATTGGAATATCCCAGCCATGCTACCACAAACCACGCAATGGATGAGCCTTTTACTCCAAAGAGATTCACAAGAAGAAGAAGCACAAAGAATGGCATAGTACACACAGCAAATGTTCCCTGCAATATTAGTATTGTTCTGGTAACTCTGGTCTCCCGTTTATGCCGCTGGCGATAAAGAGCACTGCCTTTATCTTCCATTGCGTTGCACAGATACTTACTTCTATTTCGAACTTTCAAAAGAATTTTTACACATGCAGCAATGTTTAATAATAGTGGTAGATAAAATGCAATCAAGGCCCCGATTACTGAAGCCAATCCTTCAACAATTAATTTCTTTTCACATTCAATATATTCTGCATTTAGAAGAACAATGGATATTGAAATGGCGAATGATAAAATCCAACATATTATTATCAGGATTGACACGATCTTTGTCGTCATAATTTGGAAATATTTCAGTGGATCGCTAACGGCTACAAACCTGTCAATGTTCATGCATGTGAAATGTAGCATTGAGGATGTTGTAAATATACAATCAACAGCAAAAAGTATCTGACTGAATAGTTTTCCTTGGAATAGGGAATAACAAATCAAATCTTGAATAATGGAGGGCAACATAACTAAAACAGCAACACCACCATCAGCAACTGCCAGAGAAATCACAAACACATTAATTTTTCTTTGGAAGTCAGCTCTCCTTACCACTTTGAATATCAACACAACATTCCCAAACACTGTAATTACCACAATCAGAAACAGAAATACTATACAAGATATTTTTCCGTAAATATTGGATAAAATCTCTGTGTCCTCACAATTTGAATCATTCATTTTTATCCTTGCTGTCTTGTTGTCAAAACTTACAATTTTTTTATATTTGAACTTAACCTTGGTTGAGTATCTTTTCCAGCATGCTCATTTCTTGTGAGCAATTATTCATTTCAGGATTTGTTGTAAATTTAATGAGTATTTGTATTGTCCGAGGATCTATAGCGATATATTTATAAATGGACCAAAGTTGAATAAAAAAAATCGATATCACGAAAAGCACAGCTTGTGCAATTTATATAATGATGTCTGGATTTATTTTAATCACAATTAATGAGGATGATTAATCATAATAAGGTATTATATTTCCAACCGTAGCAAATCCTGAATTTAAGACTTGTGTAAACACGATCAAATTCCTTTGAAGAACCCAAAAATGATGCAAAACTATAAAATTTGAAAAAGATATTATTTGTCGGAAATATAATAAGAAATATAACATTTTAATTACGTGATGTAATATAAATAATAATTATATATATTCCAAAGAGAAGTCAGAACTTCTAACTTGTTCTAATACGAATTCTCGCTTTAGTCAAGAGGTTTTATATTAGCCGAACCGAACGGAAAGACCATCAAGCCGAGAACAAAAAAATTAAAATTTGCATTCAGGTAAATGCAACACCTTTTCTTCGAGGAAAATACAAATGTAGATCCTCGAGTTATTTCTCTTATGTCTGACAATGCCTACGTAAAATCAACAAAGACGGAAAAGGGAATTTTGAATATCGTATCAAATGTTTACATTTTAAAGGACCTTTACAGAGAATTGTTATCCTCATTTGCTAGATCTTAGTCATTGTAATTTTTTTTTAAGTTTTCAAATGAAGAAGTTACAATTTTTGGTATATCATGGAGAGCATGATGCATAAGTGTCTTTAAACAACCTTAAAAGAGTATGTTGTAAACTTGTAATGTTTTCATCATGGTTTCGAAAACTTAATACAACTATAATATAATTTCAAATTTATTTAAGCATTGAATTCATATTTTGGGATGTCTTCGGTCCTACATGTATAACACACCTGGCCGTGCCCAAAATTGAATACCGCGCGTTAGTATTTGACACAATTAATGTGAAACTTGCTAACATGTATACCAATTATTTAAAATTTCTTAAAACTTATACAAAAGAAGAAATAATGTTCCATTTTCAACATTTTGATGCATATATTAAAAATCCTGTGTCCTTCGGGCGATGTCAAAAGCAGGTGTATGATCATATTTTTCTATCTATTTGTGAATGTCTTTTGTAAGTTTCAGAATTCCTATGTTACTTACGCAGGAAAAAACACAACTACCATCCTACTTAAAGGTAAGTTTTTATATATATACGTATATACAGTTTTGCAACATATAAATGTAAAATCAAGGTTTATAACGCAACCTTTCTTAACTTCATATTCCATTAAGGTATAATATAATTAAGATAATATTTATTAATATTTTATACGTAGATTGTGATTGATAAACTCTAGCTATTGATATATAAGAAAATCATGATATATGGAAATAAAAAAATCAGTTGTTAATTATTTTCAAGTATTTAAAGATAAATTTGTCTTGTTTTATTTAATATATAAACATTTCAGAAGTAAAAAAAAAACTAAAAGGGAGGTTGTTCTGAAAGCTGTGTTAAATTATTGCAAGTGTATTTGACGTGCAATTATGAGACAATAATTTACTTTAATAGGTATACCAGTTATCTGTGTGTTTTACAAGTTATTAAACATAAATTTATAGAGTGTATAGGATTTACATTTCAGATTTTTTTTAAAAGTTCCTTTTCAATTATTTGACACAGTAGGAAAATACCGGTATTATTTGAAATACGAAGTACCATTTGTCCTCAACATCAAATTATTAAATGTTGTTAATATATGTGCATATGTTTCATGTATCAAAACAAAAGAACTTTATTTTTAGAATACACATTCTTTAAATAAACATTTAAAAAGTATGTTTTCACAATCTTTTGTTATATTCTTGAAAATCTACAAGAGTTAGTAATTGAAAAAAGAAATTCTTAATTAACTAATTTTCTAAATTGTCAATTCAAGAAAGTTGAAGTTAGTGCAATTTAGGATACCAGTAAACAAACGAAAGAGTACAATTATCCGTTCTAGAATAAACTACTTTAGAAAAAACATAGTATTAACTCAGTCTACAAGTCATTCTGTTGAGGTTTAGATAATCAGCATGACCTAGCTATATGTTCTGATGACGAACGTAAATTGGACAGCAAGAAGGAATTTTAATTACGACGCAAACTGTTAAAATAATAGCCAAGGCACAATAATGGAAAGGAACCGTGAGATTCACTGCTGGTAACATCAGGCTCCTCCATAAAGAAAAACAATTTATAGCTCATTTGGAGTTAATTATGAAATGACATGAACTCGTCTTGATTGGTTTTTCAAGAGTCTACACGTAATAATATCCTACTTTGTAATACTACTCTTTTTAACTACCTTACATTTCCACAAGTGTTCAAGTGCTTTTTTTTCAAAGATCTCTTGACCTAAATGTCATTTTTCTTACCCTTTATCGCTTTCATTCCATTGATAAAATATTCTTTTTCAACAAATTCATGCAACGAGATACCTACTACCTAATTATGTCTAATTAATCAAATAAAACAATCCAGAATTCACACTTGATTATATTTTCAAGTTCAAAAGGCATTCAAAGATCGCAGACCTCCTGCAACTCGGTTATCCTCCCAAATTACACGATGATCCTGAAGCAAATTACATTCCAACCCCCAACACATGAATAATGTTATATAAATAATCATAGATCTCCACAGATGACTGAGTTAGTTCCAATATCTAATCGTTATCTCCCATGTTTAACTGTTGGAAATATCTTGCAGGGAGACAAGAAAGCGTGATGGACGAAATGGAAGATATTGTTAAAGGCAAAACATTCCATTTTCTTTAGATTTAACCACGAAATTTAAGCTACATGTAACCTAAATAACCTACAATATTTGTCAACTTTTGGCTGTTGTTATTATTACTTAATAGAATAGATATATCAGCTTATCGTAAGACATTCCAGTAATTCTAATGTTAAAAAAATGTAAGACCCTTTGAAATCCTATATTATATTCGAATGTCTATAAAGATTCGTTCAAATTAGCCATAACGATTAAATTCAAATCATCAACTGGCAAATGTGTTTTTTGCCCTTAAATTCTCAACATGTCAGCCGTGCAATTGTCTTAAATTATCTTAACAGTATACTAGTATAATATTTCCAACTTTGAAGAAGTTCATGCATTAAGATATATATATTTTCAAGGATATATCCTTTTGCCCAGTTTATTGAATTGTATTTTCAAAATGTTCGTTGTCTTTCTTTCTATATTTTTAGTTTCTGAATGAAAAGTGTTTATGATAAATAGTCTATTTCATTTGAAAATAATCTTTATTATAGAACCAATTAATCCTTTTTCATTGATTTCAAACATGAAAAATGACAGGAAAACCAATATTTTCTGTAATAAAGATTGGAACTCTAAACATATTGATGACAGGATTTATTTCAAAAATATATTTTTCTCAATATTATCTTTAAAAACCCATTTCAATTTGAAAATTATGAAGAACACTTGCGCCATATAAAAAAAAACTATACGTTCACAAATTCATAACTTAAAAAAAACTTTAATATTTACTACTAACTTCCATGCAATCATTCATTCTAAATTTCCAACGTTTGTTTCGTTTACCTAGAAACTGACATTTTCTGCATTTCTAGACCTTTGACAGATACAGTTTTAGAGATAAACTTTGCAACAAAGCATAGATCACAAAAATTATGCAACATTTTTATCAAGAGGAAGTTGGAAATGTGTATATAGAGCGTCATGGTGTCTGAAACATGGATTTTTTTATTCTCGATAAAAGAGTCATATTGAAAAAGATTCCTGAAAGATTAACCACTTCGTGTATACTTGTTTTATATAAATATCATGAATAAATTCTTTTATTTAAAATTTAGTTTTAAATGTTTCTCATCTTCTTTATCTATACCAAATTTTGACATTCATCTACTTGTCGGCGTCAAAGTACTCAAAAAACAGTAAAATATGTTTGTTTCAATGTCTTAAGATAAAATAATGTACCTAATTCCAAATTGAGAATTGTTTTTACATTTCCCTCTCGTCCGGTCAAGCATTACCCCATTTTATTTATTTTAAAACGCCTTATGTATAGCATTACATTTCTATTTCAAATGCAAAACCCTAACACAAAAAAAAACTCTGTAGCAAACTATGTAGTTACAAGTGGTGAAAGTAAATGTATTCTACTGCTTAATAATACAATTAAAAGGGAAAAATAACAAACATGATCGATTATAAAAACTACAAACCATAATTATCCTTGAACATGGCATATAAACACAGGCCCCCGGAATAACCAGAGGTGGGATCAGGTATCGAGAATGAGTAAACTTCCCCTGTTGACCGATCACACTCGCCGTGAGCTTGCTGTATTAATAGATAGACGGACCATTCCATAGTCTGATTTAGTTTAAAAGCAAAGGTCTAGTAAGTAGTATGAAACGCTTCAACCACAAGACGACCCAATTATATTTGATTTAACAAGATCATTATAGCTATCATAAAATTACCAAATTCTAATGCGTATTACGAAAGCCCTGGAGGGACATTGACTTACTTGTTATGACTTATTTGTTATATAACTTATTAGTTATGACTTATTTGTTGTGACTAATTCCTTATTCTAAGCCAAGCTATATGTTCTGCATACATATAGCTACGTTGCACTGACTTTTAATTATAGCGACAAGTAATTCATAACAACAAATTATTACAAATAAGTCATAACAAGTATGTAAATAGCCCTCCAGTACGGAATCCCTGGAGGGATATTGACTTATTTATTAGGTGTTTAGTCCTATTGACCTAATTATTAATTCTCGTTATTTAAAATTTGTTAACTTAACCCATAAACGTGACGTGATAGATGGTGGGCACATGTACATGTAGTTTCAGAAATTAACATTTTTTAAATACGTGGGTATGTGTTGACATAAAAGTTTTTTAACTTATTTTGCAGTACCAAGAAATCCTAACAATTAACTCTGAGAACATTTCTTCTATTTCTGTGCATAATTATACAAACCAATTTATTTCTTCATTTTTACAAACATCACCCGATGAAATTTATCTATATCTATATCTGAAATAAAATTGAAAAAAAAAAACATGTTGAAAATTTATTTAAACTTGTAGTTATGCATATGCACTACGTTAATTCCATTTCTCAAACATACATTGTTTTCAAAAGGATCATTTTAGTACTATCAATGATATTTCAACACGTTTAAATTTAAGCACAATTGACTTTTTCAAACCCGTTGATTCAATTCTTTTGCAAAATACTTCTAAACTGATGAAGTTAGATAATTAAGAATGTAAGTTTTATATACAATTTATTCTTAAAACAACATACATCATTTCAAGTAAATTAGACAGCATTAATACTTGCCAAAGAATAAATTTTTCTTCGAGGTGGAATAAGGCTTAAGATTTGCATTTTATTTTTTATGCATTTGAAAGTTGCTTTTTGTTTTGTCTCTTTGGATTTCCGATTTAAGAAGTAGTATAAGTAAGGATTAACTGTAGAATTAATATACCCTAACCATGTGATCACTACCCAGGCTCCTTCGTGTAATTCATAATCAAATAAAGGTTCTAAAATGTTCACAGTGAAAAACGGAAGCCAACACATAAGAAAACATCCTAGAAGTATAGCAATTGTCCGAGCGACTTTCACTTCTTTTTGCATTTGTTGCTCTCGGTGAACATCTTTGACGTAATTGGATGTGAGTTCGTGAAGTTTTCTTCCTCTACTTTTTATGAATCTGAATATTTTTACATTGCAGAAAATCATGAATATGACTGGTAAATAAAATGAAGCAACTGATGCAATAATGGCACCTAGAGCATTCACTCTTAATATGGGCGTTGTGTGACAGTTTTCTGAACGGACACTGATTTGGTTAAACTTGATCATCATAAGACTTAACGATATCAAAACAGGCAGAAACCAACACAGAAAAAGCAGACAAGAAACCCTTCTTTTCTTCATTATTTGATAGTATTTAAATGGCTTGGTAACCGCCACGTAACGGTCAACCGTCATGCACGTGAGATGCAGAATCGACGTTGTTGTAAACAGCACGTCAAGTCCCCAGTACATTAGGTACGTGGTATTGTGGTGCAACCAATCAAAATCACTGCACAAATGTAAAATAGAGAACAACATTACAAAAATGGCGACAGAAAGGTCCGCAACAGCCAATGAAATAACAAAAAGATTGGTTCTCTGTTTGTACTGGTGACGTTTTGTCACTACTTTTATGACAAGTAGATTTCCAAAAATAGTTAGTCCAAGGACGATTGATAATATCACAATGACTGGAATGCGAAAAGCATTACCCGATAGTATTCCTCTGGTCTGAGTGCCATTGCACAACATTGTTGCATCTGGCAACACGGTGTCATTATAGATATGCAGCAACATCACGTCTAAATTATACATTCATGCAGACAAAAGATGACAAACACCAAAGGACATTTGAATATTAACGTTGCGATCTTCCTTCCCATAGAAATTGCTTATCCTTGTTATCACTTGCTTGCTCCTTTATGCAAAATGTGATGTTCAACAAATTCCTTATCACTTAATGCTGACAGAAAAAGCAGTATACATGGTATATGTTGTATAAAATGGCAATATAATCTTTTAAACTGGCTCTTATGATAAGCTACGAAATCCAAGAAATGTAAATCATTCTGCAAATTTTAGGGAAAAAATTACAATTTGCAATTCGACACACCGCTTGATTTGTTTTATTTCTGGAGCATCCAATTAAAATCCAGTGGGGTTTTGCAGAAATGGCGCTTTTAACTGTAATTCAGACACCATAGAGTATGAAATATCGGTCGGTGCTAATTATTACAGGCTCATCAAAGAATAGTTCCTAAGTTTTTGGGATGTTTCCGTTTCAACGCACAAAGATACCGGACTGCGAGTAAAATCCAGAATACATATTTCATGTCATTTAAAGAGACAGTTTTAGGTCATATTTTATGACCACTAGAGGCTTCTGTGTTTTGGATGGTATTAGAAACACTACTACCGTCATATATGTAATTGTCCATGGGACGGGACCCGAATAAAGTTCATCATAAATGCAGTCCAATAAATACTTAATATCAATTCCACAATTGTAGTGCGAAGTTCGAAGTCCGTAGATTACATTGAACAAAACTTCCTCAAAGGCCCAAGTACACTTTGTTCTTAAAACCAACAACTGAGGTTTTCGTTTATCCTTCGATACAAAATCATAAATCTTTAATGAATAATTCAGCCACTCTCCTTTTAAGTAGCACTAGCTGTTCTTTTTACTATAATCCAATCACAGAGCCGAATATTTCCCTCCCAGAAGCCTGAACCGAATCACCGCATCTCTCAATTAAAAATAATTAAGACTCTACTTTATCAATGATTAGGAAACAAAGCCGTGATCTCAACCAGTAAGGCTGAGCCGTCTTTGAAGTATTTTCAGTGTCTTGTTCGTGCGTGTAAACCCGTCTGTCTCTCTTCGCTATAAGAGACACTCGGTTCTGGACCCAGCGGAATCCGACATTATCCTGATTTAATAAATGTAAATAGTTTACATAGGTAAATATATCCTGGTATTCAACTGATAGAGTTTTGTTTTGTAAATAGATGCATGCGTAAATGAAACTCCTGAAAATAAATTGTGAAGTTAATAAGAGAAAGTTAAATTGCAATCCTAAATCGTTTTTTTTTATCTAAATGAAAAAAATACCTTTTTTTCGTCTGTTTAATATATTGAATGAATTGATGCTGTTCCATTTCTTTATAGTGTTAATTACGCATTTCAACAATCGAATTTTTGCACTAGGATTAGAAATTCGGTCAAGTTATTGTTCATCAATCAGCTAGGTGATGTGTTGTTGGTTAAATATGCAACTTAGAGAGAGAGAAAAAAAATATTACAAGTATTTTTAAACTCTAGGGAAATGTAATCATAAAATATACATGATATGCGTATGTAAATTTTTGTATAACAAATATGAAATAAAATATTTTGGTTAAATTCAAAGTGAAGACGTTATATAATATTGAAGAAAACTGAAAAGATAAAAATTTCGTATAGTGCTTTGATAAATGTCTCTGGAGCACAAAGTGTACTTTGTTGAGGACACGACAAACGCCTCATTTTACAAGTACATATTTTCTGAGAAATTCTTATGTAAATACGAACTTTATTAAAGGCTTCGCCAAGCGAGAATAGGTGCAACTTACTCACACAAAAAGCATCATGTTTGCTTTACCATGTCTGCCTCCGTGTTTCTTCTCAGATGCTCGCAGTTCAATCTGGTTCATAACGAAATCTAATATTCGTGTTAAGCCTGTGTTCTAAGTACATGGCCGCTTATTAAGGCGTGTATTTCGATATGGATTTTAGATATTGATAAAAAAGATTTTGAAGAAAATCTTTTAAAATGGTGTTTGAATTAAATTATTTATCAAAGTCTTTCTTTAGAATCGTACAAAAGTTGAAAAATCGTACGCTCTTGTGGTGTTCGATTTAAGATTCTTTCTACGTGACATAATTTTAACTAATTGAAATGGTTTTAGATAAAGAACAGTGAATTATTTAAAAAAAAAAAAAAAAAAAAAAAAAAAAAAAAAAAAAAAAAACTTACGGCTTTACGTATCTATATGCAGGGCATAAAACAAGGACGCCTTTGATTTCAAGAGATGGGATCGGGTGCTTAAAAACAAATCTTTGTATTGATTAGGTAGTTAATTCAGGTTTTTATTCCTTATATCAAGAGAAACAAAGATTAATTTTAAATGTCAGTGAAAGTAAATTTGCTGACAATGAAAGTTATGCATACATATATTTATGCATACATGTGTCTTTTTAATACAGTAAGTCGCATGTTCTTAAGCATAAATTTCAAAAGTCAAATATAATAAAAGATCCCTTCTTTGAATTAACGAAAAAAATGTCTATATTTGTAAGGATCATTATTATAACTGTATTTTAGAAGAACTTGATTTTAACTCAACATTTTGAAACCCAACATATATTTCAAGGATTAAATTCTTCAAAATCTCTTATCAACCTAACAAACAAATGTATAATTAACAACTGAAGATTCTCCATTGTCAACTTCACTATTTTTATGCAGAAATATTCTGCTTTCACTGCATTTGGTGTTTACGGCCCCACACTTACTTGATACTCAATAGCATGCTCTAATTACGATCAATATTTAATCTGAGACAGGCTATTCACCGATAAATTGATGTTACAGGGATTTCAACAATCTCGTTTAAAATCAGCTTTTCGTAAATTTCTGTATCATTATGTGTATAATGCCCTTGTTACAATGTAGCAAATATAACCTAACATTGGGTCTTATTTTAGCTGTTTCATACCAATTGTTAAGCCTTTGTTTTTTTACTTAAGAAGATGGGCGTATAAGGCGGGCAGAATGCCTATAGCGCGACAGATAAGAAGTGAATTTTTTTTATCTCAATTATATCCAAATTTTATGTCATATTTCATCTCATATTAAAGTATACTTAATGTAAAATCTCTGTAATTTGCAAAAATCTCACAAAAACTGAAAATATTTGCCAATGAAAAAGCATACACAGACTTAAAAGAACAAAAACGATCATTTTTTCATACTTTAACAAAATTTTTCAATGTGAGTGGGTCTTCGCTCCATTTTTTTGAAAGATAATCCTAAAAGTTTGCGATAAAATACATATTTTTTGGTTTACAAAAAAATGGAGGGAAGACCCACTATACCTTAAAAATACACTTTTATAACAAAGCATTCGCATCTTTCAGAGAAATACTTCAAGTCCATAAAGTCAAGGTCATATCACAAACATGATTTAAATGCCACTACAAGACATGAGCCATGTAGCATAGTGGTTAGCGCGTTAGTCTCATAGCAGTCTGATTCATCGGTATTTTATTGCTGGGGGTTCGAATCCCACGAATACCATGGAATATTTTTATGAATGAAATTTTTTAAAGAGATTTATCTTTTCTCAGAAAATGTTTTTTTCTCATAATTTCATAAAATTCAATTTTGAGATGTAAATTTAAATACTCAATTTATATATCAAATGTGATTTCTTAATATCTGACGCTATAGGCATTCTGTCCGCCTTATCCGCCCATCTTCAAATTTGACCCTGGAATGTTCTGACTACTTGATCAATACATAAGCCTCACGGTAAACGAGGCAGGTCTACAGGGGATGCATTCTCCTCCTAGGCACCTAATCCTACTCATGGTATTTCCTAGGGTCCTGTTTACAGATTTGTATTGTTCGTTGATGTTGTACAGTCCACTGAAACAATACAAATACAGAGCAAACATATATAGACTTCTAAATCATGAAAAATGGGACCAGGTGCCATTGAGTAGTAAGCATTCACTGTTAACCCGTCATACACGCCGTGCTCTCCTTTCATGCTCGGCAGAACGGATAAAAGTGTATAAATAAAGTTGCGATGATTTTACAAATCCTCTCAACTGGTGGGTTCTTGACCCCACCTGCTGCCACTAGTCGATTTTTGTGTAAATACACATCCTATAGTTGTTGGATACATGCTTTATAGATATTCATTATGTCATGCAGTTTTGTGGATATCTAGCAGACATTGCCTTTCTTGTAATTTTAGTATTATTCTACTTTTTAGATTTCACATGTATTATGTTTGCTGATTACTTATGTTCCTTTACATTGATAAACCCCTCCTTTGAGAAACTGTAACTGCATTTGCAAATTTACATTGTAGCATACATTTTGAAATAATGGAACTGTATTCACAATTATACAATGTTTAATCCATTTTTCTGTAAGGAAACTGTATAATTTGCATGTCAACATTTTAAAATCCATTTTGTTATACTGGAGCTATTTTAAAAAGTTTGTACAAGTTTATGATTCGATCTGATATTTTGATCAATAAACTTTTTTCCACATACATGTGAGTTTGTCTAATTTGATATGTAGGTAGGGAAAGAGGAGGCATAGATAATGGTTAAAAAAAAATAGGCAAAACGAGAGTCAGAATTAGACTTAATGATAGTTTGTATTTGCTGACAATGTTATTGTGTTGAATATAGAATATTCGAACTGTTTTCTTCAAATGAGACTGTTGATATTTTTATTTCATAAACTTATTTGTCAATACTTTTTTTAATTGTACCTATGTCCAGCATATTCTAGCGTAACGAGTCAAATGAGAGACATTAATTTTATATGAATGCGATAAGGGTTTCTTGCTATATAAATAAGAGGAGTTGACGATAGAATAGAATGTTAAAATCGTCACTTTTAACGTTAAGCTTTTTATAAGGTTACCATTAACGTTTTTTTTCTAGTAGAATAACCAAATATGAAACAGACGTTTCAGAGTCTGCATGTGATATCGTTTATTTCGAGTTCAGTGAGTTGTATCGAATCAAGGTAAAAATGAAAAATACTTGATAAAACGTCGTTGAAATATCTAAATGTTGAACTAAATGATACAGCAAACGACTCCTTTTCGTGTAGAAGTTTTTAATAAATTGTAAACCTATAGGGTGTAGCACAGAAATAATTATTTGAACATTTTAAACTTAGACAAAATCAATATCATAATCATTTTTAGTTATTAATAGTGAAAGTAAAATGAAATAAAATTTTATTGAATCAGAATGTATATTATTAGTATGTCAAATTAATTCGTTTACTTTATAATTGGAAAAAGCACTTTCATTTTATAAACTATCATTATCTTGCTAAAACAAATTGGATTTTGTCGTTGTTCCAATGGACTACAATTTGGTAAATCATTTTGTAATGAAATTGATCCGAATAGACCAATCAAGTCCATTGAAAGTAAGTAATAAAATTTAAGCGGAAATGCAACAATATTCTTAAGATTTTTGACCTAGAGCAATAAAATTGGGGACTTTGAAGTAAATAAGGAAAAGAGCTTAGGGCTAGAACTCATGTGGTGTAGAGATGGGGACTGAGTCCATAAATATAAGTAATGAGTGGTTACCTGCATTTGAGGGTGATGTCATGTTGGGGTTCATAGGTTAACGGACAGACCTACGGACAAATGTAGGCGGTATGTAATGGTGGGACAGCCAATGAAATGCATTTTTATATCCGAGATCATGAATACCCTCTGAGCACAAAATACCCTGTTTTCCAGAAAACGGCGTCATAATCTTTCCTCATTCTCATCTCAGATTCTCAACTTCTCAATTCTCTTTCTCATTATTACAATTCGAATTTTATTCTCATTTTTTTTTGAGAATCATTCTTTTGGACATTTTTTTTTTGGAGTTCAGCCTTCAGCTCCTTCTGTTTTGGACGGATCCTGTTATCATTAAATAAACAGTGTATTGGTTTATTCGAATCAAAACTATACGATCACTGTGAATTTGGATTTATTTAATAAACTTTGAAATAAATACAAGTTTCGTCATTGTCTTACAAAATTCTGCTTTATATATAAATACAAAATTAGGAGTTGTTTTTTTTTTACTAAATTCTGCTTTATATAAAAAATAATTCAAGATTTTTGAAACAAAGTCTGCTTTATATATGAATACAAAAAAACTTTAAAAAGGTCTGCTAATAACCAGTAGCAAACCTCAAATTTTGCAGAGGTAAGGTTGATCAAGTTAAAAACGCCATCATCTGCAGACAGCAATACTTGGGCAAAAGGATAACAACCCTTTGTAGAAACAACAAGGCATGCGCATTTAAACACGTTGCACGCAAAAAGCGTGGTCGTGGTCACGTGAGGTCAATTAAGGTCTTTTGATCATAAAAAAAAAGACAGAAAATACTTAAGTATATATGAAATGCGCGCTCAGATTCATCTTATGAAGGATACAAAGTCATGTATTTCGATTTGAGTTTTTTAAATCAATGATGATTTTTAGAACGATTGTTTTGGCGTATTTTTCAAAAACATTTCCAACCTATTCCAAGAAAACATTTTATTTTAATCATTCTCCTTAAAATTATTAATTTTATCTGTTTATTCTTTAAAATATATTGTAAAAATCAGAAAAAATTAAATTTTTGAACTTTAGACAGTAACATTACCTTTTATTATATTGATGAACAAAAGATCATATCGACATAATATAATCAAGGAAAGTTTGATTAAACACGGGATATGGGTATATTTCTGCATTGTTAAAAATAAGAAATAAACTTATCATGCCTTTAATTTTTTGTTAAATTCTGAATTCCGTTGCGTTTTGTGATTTTGTTTTACTATCATTACTGCTTCATATAGTGTACCTCATTAGGATTAAATTCGTTGCTTACTTCACCTTCTTGAATGTTCAGATTACATGTAACATATTTGACTAGGTCATTCTTCACGGAGGACAAAATGAATTCAGACAAATTTAATTTGACAAGCAAAAAGATTCACAGCATGAGGGGTCATTAAAAACATTTATACGAATCAAGTTGGACTGGGAATGACCCATCAAGCATTGAAATCTGTTAAAGTGGAGACTGATAAGGTCATAGCCTTAGGCTTTTTTTAACTGAACAATAATTAAATGCTTGTACTAAAAATAGGATAACAGTCAGAATATTTATTTTTGAAAACATCTTTTTTTTTTTTGAAATATTTTCGATGATCTTGTACAACTTTTCGTAGGTCGATATGGGCAATATATATAGAAATGGTGTACTATTCAAGGCGTTTTGCTGGTGCTGATACTTTGGTTAATACATTTCGGGAGGAAATCTTGTCAATAAATATGTCGGTCATTGTTTCACATAATTCAGAAGAAATCACCTCTGGGTAGTTATCATCACAGGCGTTTGATGTTTTTGACCTACCTTTCTTTTCAATAATAGAAAAAAAATTCCCTATACCATAATTGTTACATGTATTATTACAGTATAGGGAATTTTTATTTATGAAAAGAAAGGTTAAAAATGTCGAACAGCCCCGGTAGCTATGTAATTCTCTATTAATGTAATAAGACAGTTTCCAAAGATGCATAATAAATGACGTCTTATGATGACGATGGTAAATTTTCACCTTTGTCCAATATCTGGTCCATTACTAGTACGATTAGGTCAAAATAATAATATAGGTCAAAATATGCCACTATGATATATATATTTATAGCAAGAGAAGAGATATTGGGCTTTCCTTCTCTGCAACATGTATTGTTATCAATAGTAATATTAAAAAAGCGCTACATATGACAAATACAAATGCACTTCGATAAACCAAATATTAATTTATTTTGACAGGTCTGAAACCATGGCAGGTACAGTATTAAATCATGGAACATATCACAACCATAAAAAATCCACACTCAAAAAATTAACACGTAGGGAAGCTCTAGCTTTAGATCTATTTATATATGTTTTAGATATATCTTTGATATATAAGATATTGTAAATTAACTATTTTCGTTCAAAGATTTTTTCAAGCATTGGGTGTGAAATGGGAAAACCAAGTTACCCCCTTTAGAGTTTAAAACAGTTTCTTTCTGTGGGTTTTTTTTTCATCGTCATCTGGTGGTAATCTGCTGCATATCTGCACTTTTAAAGTTTCAAACTTCTATAGTTATTTATATTTTATATATGCACTAAAGGCTCTTTGAGATTTAACGCGGATGTTTTCTGCCTTTAAACTAGTTCAATTTTTGTCCCAGATGTTCAATACTTAACAGTCTTTTCAAGTTTTGAGGACCTTCAAACAAAGCACGTCTCTGTGATAAACCATTATATCACACGTTGTATCTATATCTAGAGCTTCAAAAATTCTTTTCTTACCTTTGGAAATGATTGTTGGGTTCTTAGAAATTCTAAAGATTATTGTTTGAGCATAGAGGCAGTTTCTTGAGATAAATGAGGTCTGAAAGAATATCGTTCAAGCATCTGAAAGATTACACACATGCATCTTAAACTATGATCTACAAACATCATTAGCATACCAAAGACCAATTTGTAGCATGTTTTACGCAAGAGTGCGATAGGACTTTTACGTCATGTAACATAAAACAGGCAAAAGCTGAGTGACACCTGCTGTAACCCATGAAGATGGCTTGTTTAAAATTGATAATGTATCTTCATGTATATCTAGATTTATATCATCAATGCGGAAAATTGGATTAAACTAACACGTTGTAAAAAATTACTGCCTAATTCAATATGCAGAATGACATTAATTTTATAATATTTTAATTTCAGGTAATTCGATTTGTTGATGGGTTTAAATTGGAGCATGCGGTTATTTGCCTGTCCGTCCATATTTGTATATGTCTATAACTTTCAAACTCCATTAGTGTATTTCTTGTAATGTTCAATACTTTTCATTAAGTACTAACAATCTTGACCTTAGATTTGACCCACTTTTGTAAAATTAAATTTTTTATCAAACTTTAATCAAGGCCATAAATTTTCGACGGTTGTTGCTAGGGCTTTCATACTTGTTTATTTATTGTGATAAGGTCTTTCCATGGGTATGAAAATTTTGACCGTTTGAACTTGACCGTAGAGTATGCTTCACTTTTTTATAGAACATTAATCTTGGTCATAACTTTCAAACAGTTCATACTAGGGCTTTCATATTTCACAGTTGTATTTTTTATGACAAGACCGTGACTACCAACAATTTTGACCCTATGACCTTGATCTTGGAGTATGATATATTTTTAACAAATTTAACCTTGGTCATAACTTTTATACATGTATGATTGGGTTTTGACCTTGGAGTTTGACTTGCATTTTAGAAGCCTTCACCTTCGCCATAAGATGTCATGCGGTGACAATGGTGCTTCACAAACACATCTTCTATCGTCTATCGTTTTCTTCTGAGAAAACATATTAAATGAGTTTGTGTGCGTGTGAGGGAGATTTGTTGAAGTGGGTGGGCGTGTATGTAAGATCATCCATCTTGAAGATTTTGATAATTCATAGATGAGCGGTCTTGTCATCGATTTATCACGAGCTTCCGGTGCGGTTATTACCTCATACTCACAAAAAATTTATATAAAGTTTCAAGTGATCCATCTATTTTCTTTTTTGCGAAATATTGGCATTAATTTTCTGCATAAATAAAAGAATATCATATGCGTTACTAAGATAAACAGAACTACTCCTGCAGGTTCATCGCTAGAAAGATGCGTATCTGATGACTTGAAGGAATCAAAATATCGCTGAATAAATCATTGAGTGATATCCTTGAACTACTAAAATTGTTATAATGTAATACTTATAATGCAATATTGAAATCACAAATTTATTCAAACAATAAAAATCAGGAGCAGAACAAACACGGGAGATTTAAAACAGCAGAGGTGGGATCAGGCACCATGGAGGAGCGAGCTTCCTTTGCCGACCGGTCACATCGTCTTTGCTCCTTGACAAGATGGAGAAACGGAAAAGTACGTAGACAATTAAGTGGTTAATGACCTAACAATTAGTCTGAATAACATCAGTGAGCATTTGACTGAATGCTAGATTTTAATTACTGACAAGATCATTAATTGTATCGATCACAGAACGTGCGAAATTATTACTTTATATGAGAGTGTAGATAATCTTGTTTCATCATCTTTTTTGTTAATAGCTTGGTACGTTTTGTTTTTTTAGAAAGTGTTCTTTCTTAATTAGACCATGTTCTTGCGTATCGAAACAAAATTATGAGAGATGTTAACCCCATATACATATGCAGGTGATAAGGTAAAATAATAATTGCTACATTAGTAAGAGAAGTCGACGATTGAAAAAAGTTGAAGTCATCGCACTTTTCAATAATCTTTGCTATTATGTCACCATCAAGGTATTTTTCTATTAGAATAGCCAAATGGCAACTAGATTTGTCAGACTCAGTGGTCAAAATGAATAAAATAGTATCTCAAACTTTTGAAAAGTTCTTTGATATGTATGATAGATTAATCTCTAGCATTTTATCATACCTATATGGTGGGGGTAGTTTATGACTTCTATTGCCTCAAATCTTTCACTTTTCATACCCATTTCACACATATTCATGTTCACCAGGGGGGTCAGCGTTTTCCAGGGGGGTCCAAGGTGACTTTTTTCTTGCTTTCGTATATACATTTTTTAACCGTGTAAATTCCAGGGGGGGGGGTCCTGCCCACCCACCCCCCCACCCCCGACCCCCCTCTAGATCCGCGCATGCCTTACCATGAACTTTTTATGGAAAACAAAGAAAATAATTATAGTAGAAAGGTACATAGGAATGATCAATGTCACTTTAATCTAGTAATACATAATTATGGGTGGAACAGATTAACGAATTGTGATAAGATTCAAAGTACATGTATGAGAGGTAAAAAGTGTCCGTATGACTCCAATTAAGCAAGCTTGTTTTATGATTAAGCTATATTGCATTTACAAGTATTTTAAAGATGGTCAATAAAAAGGCAAAATATTTTTTAATTAAAATGTTGTAAAATTTTGTTATCACGTTCAACTCTTGACTGGGGATCTCTCAAGGACTTGTTTAAGCCACCGAAGTTAATGAACAGCTTAAAAATTTACGTCATTGATTTTTTTTATGCATAATTGTATATAATCTTGTTTATCGAGAAACAAGTTAATTTGATTCATGATAATTTGATTCACACTTAGCAACACAGCAGAGGTTATGTAGGTCAGCGGAGAGTACCTCTCGGAAATACAAGGTCACATCCGGTCGTTAGCGAGATCCCCGGTGTTCCAAGAATCGGGAAACCCTTCCTCATTCGACGAGTAACCTTACACTCAGCGTCTGCTTTTGATAAAGTACGAGGATGAAAATACAAGCGAAAACGTTTATAGTTTAATAGTGTTAATATGAGAAAAGTAGTTTATATTTTCAAAAAAATTTCCATAAAATATTTTTATTCATCTAGCTACTGGTATCTGGATAGCATGATTGTTAAAAAAATAAATATTTTTAGCCAAAAACAAGAAAGATAAACATATCTGTGATCTTTTTAGAACGATTATGACGTCATAGTAGTGTGACGTCATAATGACCGTATTATCAAACAATGAAGAAGAAAAATAAGAGGTATGTTTCTCTTCTTTCAATTTTTTAACATTATAAAATTATAATACACAATCTTTGTGATGTTATTCATCATGCAAACACTGGCAGCGCGAGTGGTATCAGCAAAGAGCAAATTTAAAGCTCTTTCTCACTCTTTATAATACACTCGCATTTTGACTCGTTTAAAGTCTCGTTGGGGGAGGGTATTTTTTAATGTCTAAAATAAGTGTCACTCCCACACTTTTTTTTCAATAACAATTCTACTTTCTCGTAAATGAGGTTCAATTTTTCAAAATCGAATTTCTAACAGCATGCGTGGTAGATCGAGATCGGAGAAAAATACTGGAATAAAAGATTTGCAAAAGAGACTTGCAGTGCTGCCTTGTCGAGATCGAATTTCGTGTTTGAAGTCCCAGGACCCAAATGTTTTAGGCACAGAACTCAAAATCCGGCTTGCTATGCATGCTCCAGTTCTACGGGAAATAAACAGGAATAGCAGAGCCGTGCAAGTACGGTCAATTTCGACAAAATATCGCAATGTACCAATTCATGATATTGACGCCGATCAGGATCACGAGCTGCTTTGTGAAATTAAAGTTCAGACCAAACTTTGATTATTGATTAATAATTACAAAATAATACTTAATTCTTGAAGTGGAAGAAACGTTTGCATCTATACCACATTTCTGTTTTGCGATGAAAATATAAACTATATGTTCATTGTGGAATAAAATAAAAGCATAAATTTTGAGTATTACTTTTATTTCATTGTTTTCATTCACAAATCAAATATATTATCTAAGATAATTTTATATCACAAAATTTACAGATACGAGACAATTAGCACTTAACACTCGTTAATTCCTTTGTCGCTTCTACAATATCAGCGTGCTCAATAATCTAATTTAATATTTACATCCGACTAACATGGAAAATTTCTATCGTAAAGCTATTCTGAGTACTTAAATGTGATGGGAACTTAGAATTGGTCTAGGTCTGTCTTTATAAATATTGTATCATTTTTAGCTCATTCCAATTTCAGCCAATCTGACGTCATGGACTAATAAGCCAATCAGAAATGAACACTTTCTGTGTTTACATTTAAATTTTTCCTGTGAATTTATAAACTTTTTACAGTTCCTAGGTGCTTACTTACGAATCCTGTTAAATGAGTACATGTACACATATATCACTAAAATGATTTAATTTTATACATAGATATCTTAACTGTAATGCCTTGTCATCGCAAAATACAACTTTTTAGGTTAACAAGTAAATACAAATAGAATATTGTATACAGTTTGATCAAAAGCAAACTACTTTTTTCATACTTTCACACATAACAGTAATAATTTTTAAAATATCACAAGAAAATAGTAACATGAGATATATAGAGACCACTCATTGTGTACACTATACAACCCAGTGATTTCTAGGCTAATTAAGTCTACAGCCAAGTATAAATTCTTATGAAGGGCATCTTCTAATAATACATACATAAAAGACTAGACTTGCACCAGACTCAAATAGAATGGCACCTTGACACAAATGTTAATGTTAAAATTCCATCAGCTTTGTATCATTGTTTTAATAGGTTAATATTAAATGTAGCACTTGGCAGCACTAGGGAAAGGGAATTTCTCTGAAAAACACAAGGCTCAAGAGCTTAACACTTGAAAGAAGACAGCAGAATTACCAGATGATGAATATAATTTATAATGGGGGGGGGGGGGGGGGGGGATACCCTGACAATTTTATTTCATTACATTGGGGATATGAGCACTAGTTCTCTACCAGGAGTCCATGGTCATGATATTGCCACTGGATACATGATTTGATCAATATGTCTGGAATGATCTGAGTTCACTGCTGTGACAGTCCTATAACTGGGTGCTGTGTTCCGGAGCTTTGCTGGGGCCTGCCCCGGTGTTTTTCTTGTGGGCGTCACGGGGGTAGTACTTCTCTAGCGTGGACTGGGGAATTCTCTTTAACATCTGCTTGGGGAAGATTCGGAGCAACTGCCAGCCAATGTCTAGAGATTCAAAGATTGTTCTATTTTCGTAGTGACCTAGAAAAGAAAGCCATACATGTTTACAATCACCCAAAGCTCTTACTTTATCTGAAGAAAGATGCTCCAAGGCCAGAATTTTGATTACATCATATAGTTATTTCATTAATTACCATTAATACACTATAGAGGAAGAGAAAATGAGCTTTCAAGATTATTAAAAGATTGCATAACTTCCTTGGCTCTGTCTTCCTCAATTAACAAAAAAATTGCAATAAATAAATAGCAGACATAAATATGTGGTTTGTTGACTTCATGCATTATAATATTATAAGAATCCAAGAAAATTTGGTAGGAATTCAATTACAGTTGAGTTACTTGAAAATATAATCTATTTCTTGGACTGACCTTGGGAAATGAAATTCTTCTCAAACTTGGTCAGGAATTCAAGATACAAGAGGTCATCAGGGGTCAAGGCCTCTTCTCCTACCACGGCCTTCATAGCTTGGACATCTTTACCGATGGCATAACAGGCATACTGAAAAGGTACAGAAAAATCAGATTATCATAAAATGAAAATTAAAACTTAAAATGATGTAGTAAAACCTTTTTTATCCAGCCACAACTGGTTCCAAATAAATTAGCCAGATTAGATAACATTCTGGATTAGACAACATCTTAAAGAGTTAATTTACTGAAAGGGACATGAAGTTTACATCATATTAGACAAGTTTTTGGAATACTCTACATCCCGATTAGAGAAAATACCCTGTACTGAATTAAGGGCAAGATGTTACAAAATATGAAATTTCAAGTTTGACTACATAGCTAGCAAAATGATTTTATTGTGATTATAACTCAATATGTTTAATAAGAATTGAATAATTGGTATTTTATGCAAGGTAAGAAAACTGAACCCAATATAATTACTTGAACAAAAATTCCTCAATTCCAGATTTCAATAAAAAAATTTCCAATAGTTTTGTCTTAAGGTTTATTTTTAATTAGAAAATAATTCATTTTCATGAACAAACATTTTCTTTTGTTCAGTCATAAACCCCTACTTGAAATCAAAACTAAGGTGCAAACTGTTTCATTTTTTACGAAGGCAACTAAATAGTATAATTTGCAGCAACAATTCAGATAAACTAACACATTTCTTGATAAATATGCCAGCGTGAAGTGTTGTAGTTCATGTACTTCATGAATTTCCAAAAATTAAATTCATTACAAAATAATAGCAAACACTTCTTTAAACAAACACAAACCAGGGCAGTTGGTAGCTAATTCTCTTGTACTTTAATAACAGATATTAATTAAGAAACATATCCTTCGAATAAAGCCTTAATAAAAACTATTATCTCAGATACTTAATGGCTATAACGTAACAACAAAACATAACTCACATACCTAGATTTGAAATACTTGAAATTTTCAAGTAAATATTTTCTTAAAAGCAAAAATGAAATCGCAATATGTATTAAACACTTCAGTGAGACATGCTTTAGATCTGAGGAGTAACCCCCCTTTTACAGCAAAACACTCTTATAAATATAACCCAATGCCAGGAATAGACTAATGTAAACGTATAACATTGGCAGTGTATTCTTTTTTGCGCTTTTGGCGGAAAGATACTTCCACTAATTCAAGTACATCGCTAAATGTCTTAGACAATGAAACATGAATAAGAACATCAAGAAATGCGCTAAATCAAATCTACGCTAACTTGTTTAAAAAGCATTTTCCTCTAAATATCGTACAAGCTAAATATAATATATTTTATTATATGTATTTTGCTTGTTACAAACATAAATTGTTATATCTGTTACATCACAAGAATTGAAAATTTTGTTTTTTACATTTGCTGTAAGTGCCAATTCATTATTAATATGTGTTTGTTGTAAGCTTGTTTTACTGTATAGTGAAGAACAAAAACATTTTGTAACTCACCAGTTGGTTAGACACATCAGAGTGGTCTTCCCTTGTCATGCCTTCTCCAATGGCAGACTTCATCAATCGAGACAGGGAGGGTAACACATTGATTGGGGGGTAGATCTGTCAAAAATTAACATTAATCAGTAAAAAAATAAAAATAACGTGAAAGTATATGTATAAAGCACAAAAAGTAAAAGTTTAATGAAGTTGAGTAAACATGATCGTATTAATGGGAAATTTGACAATTTCCTTATATAAAAAAAAAATAGCAAATGGAAACTTGGTTATTTTTTATTTCTTTCTAATAAAGTTGAGAATGTGGATGAGGGATGCAATCTTCAATGCATGTTTCCAAAGAACTTTTCCTCCTTTACTATACATCTATATCTATTTAGTCCAATTTATGTACAAGAACTTGGCTTCTTATCTTTTGAAAGAGAAATATCATCTGGAGTCCATTATATTAACTATAATTCCTCCATGCTCCTTGAAATGAAGTAGACCTACCTGTCTGTTATGAAGCTGTCTGTCTACATAAATCTGTCCCTCTGTGATGTAACCCGTTAAATCAGGGATAGGATGGGTAATATCTAAAACGGTATAAACTCATTTATTAAATAAATAAATTTATAACTCATGCTTTTCTAAAACTCTTCAATGAAAAAGACACTTTTATTAAATTTGTTTATATTTTAAAAAATTTCCCCTAGAAATATAAATTGATTTGGAGAAGATAATGTATCATTACAAAGTACCATGCTGCTAAAATTCTTTTTGATGGTTAATATCTTTTTTCAATGAAGTAATTAAATATGAAAATACAAGAGAACCTTTGTTGTTTTTTTGACATTCTTAATTTTAAATAAGTTTTTCTGATGTAAACTCATTGTTTCTTTTTTTTTTCTCAAGTTTCACATACATTTTCACACTACAATCGGATCAAGATTAGAGATCCCCCCACACAATTTTAAATGATTTTTTTCTAGAATAGTGTACAACTACATATACAAAATTTACCATCATTAGGCATGGTTAAGATAGGAATCTGTGTGATAGATCCGTTACGTCCCTCTACCCGACCGGCTCTCTCATAAATTGTTGCTAAATCTGTGTACATGTAACCAGGGAAACCACGACGACCTGGCACTTCTTCTCTAGCTGCTGACACCTGGAAAATTATAAAGAAGTAAACTAGTACATGTATTTTTTCAATACATAAACATTTATTTTCAATTTTAGGTTCTCTCATGAAAAATAAATCTAAATGACATAATAATAAAAAATATGCATTGAAAATTTGCAGATCCTCATGCAATCTAAATTAATCATTATGATGTGAACAGAATTTTTTTATAATTATTATTTTAAGAAATTTTTTTATGAATTAATAATTGAAATACAAACTTCTCTCAAAGCATCTGCATATGAGCTCATGTCTGTTAAGATGACCAGTACGTGCTTCTCACATTGATAAGCCAAAAACTCGGCTGTGGTTAAAGCTATCCTAGGGGTGATGATACGCTCAATTCTACAATGAAAAAAATTGAGAATATTTTCTAAAATATTTTTTTTTAACTTTATGTTTCTTGTTCAACAATTTAGCCAATGCTTTCTTGAAAAGCTTGAAAACTTACGTTGGATCGTTAGCCAAGTTTAAGAACAAGCATACATTTTCCATAGAACCGTTTTCTTCAAAGTCTTGTTTAAAGAACCTAGCAGCTTCCATGTTGACCTAAAGTACGAACATGAAATAGTAAGTCAGCATAAAAACAAATGATTATTATTAATTGATAAAATTCTCTTTCTGAAAGTCATTCTTAAGTTATCTCCCTTGATCAAGACTCAATTCTGTTTCATATCCTTGTACAAGTTACATGAAATAAAATATTGGTTGTTTTATTGTATTTAATTGTATGATAATTATCTAAATACTTACACCCATAGCAGCAAAGACAATAGCAAAGTTATCCTCATGGTCATCCAGTACACTCTTCCCTGGGAGTTTAACCAGACCTCCCTGTCGACAAATCTGAGCAGCAATCTGTGGGTAAAGGTTATCATACATAATAGTAAATATAAAAAAAAAATATTTCTGTTTTGTTACTTCTGCACAAATGTGTCTCTATTATTGGAAATAATTTTACATTTTAAAAATGTTCATCACTCCAGCACCTAATTTTTTATTGTCTCCCTTCAAAGAAAAAAATCCTGAAATATGCCTAATTTTTGTACCCACCCCCTTCAAAGAAGGATCCACCCTTGTGATTCAGTAACTCAAAAAGATATTTACTTCATTGTGTGGTAGACCGGCTGCAGAGAAGATGGGGATTTTCTGTCCTCTGGCAATACTGTTCATAGTGTCTATGGCTGAGATGCCTGTCTGAATCATTTCCTCAGGGTAAATCCTAGACCAGGGGTTAATAGGCTGACCTGCGTAAGGAAAAACAGAACACAGGGGTTAATAGGCTGACCTGTGAAAGGAAAAACAGAATGCTTAACCATCAACTCTTATAGCTTAACCGTCAACTCTTATAGACATTCTGTCATGTACATGTACATGTATACTGTAGTGTAAAATTACATATTTTCCAGGGGGTCAAATTTTCATGGTTTGAGGAAAAACATGACTTTGTGGGGCTCTTCATACCTTGCAAACAACAAAAATTAAACCCCAATGAAAATTTGTGATTTCACATTATACGTCAACAAATAAGGCAACTGACATCGCCCTTTTGGGTTTCCAAATACTGACAAGGATTTAACTCAAATCTATTCAGCAAATTTCCTCTTCTACAGAGCTTGACAAACCAAAAGCATTCTTCTTTTACAACTTAATTCTAAGCTAAAAAGTCTGTGTTTTCTACAGTAACCCTGACCTTGGATATCTAAGTAGTCCTCTGCTAACACAGGAGGTCCCTTGTCTATAGGCTTTCCCGAACCATTGAACACTCGACCTGAAAATTTAACCAAATGATTAAACAAGTGCATTGAAAAACAATTATATGCTTCACAATTAAAAGATTTTTTGAAATATTTTCCCATACATGTATGAAGACAAAAAAATTGGCAGGCTTACCCAACATGTCTTCTGACACGGGCATTCTCAAAATGTCTCCTGTAAACTCACAGAGTGTGTGTTTGGCATCAATTCCTGAGGTACCTTCAAACACCTACAACAATACATGATAATAAGTAAAACTGTGCCTGAGGTTCCAGCAAATACCCATTTTATGTTTCTATTGAAAAATTCAAGATTTCCCCGAGAAAAAAATAGATTTTCAGTGTTCCAGCTAGGATCTGAAAATGGAGGGGTGCAATAGAAGGGCACTTTTTTCGCGACATACGGTGATACCGTTGTTGCAAGTTTTTCTTACATCATGTACATATAGGCGTATCTCATTTCTTCACTTTTATAATGAATATATAATTCCTTTAAATATGATTTATTTGTTTAACCTTATTGATAGTTAACTTTATAGCTAGTATATGTAACAATATATAAATTCTAATTGAAGGGTAATCTTAATTAGGATAAATGTGACTTTTCTTCCATCGATTACAGTCATTTTCTAGTCTTGATTAGAAATAGAATGTAGCACATATAATGATTCATGTTAACTATCTGGTGTCACATTTAATATTACAGTACATGAAGATCTACAAGTAAAAAAAGTACCATAATTACTGCATGAATTCAAAATTGCTTAAGTTAATTTGTAATTGGCAAACTATTTAAAATTAAACATATAGTTACAATATTTTTTTTAGTCATAAATAACATTTTATTACATTATTTATTTAGTTGTTATCAAACTTACAACTTAATGTCAATATTTCTTTTGTTTGTTTTACCTTAAATTATGTTAGTGGTAGATAATTAAGATTTTAAACTTCTGCCATATGACATGAATACAATTACATTATACATGTATTAATATATTAAAGCTGTAAAATATCTTCTAGAGTGAAAAAAAATACTTACACATATTTCTTTGCTATTAAGTTATAAAATTCCATCATTTTTTGCACAAAAAACGTTCTACAATTTATATTTAGAATATTGAAGGTCATTGTTCATGCTACTTTCACTTTCTGATTTATTTTTAGAACGCTGTAGAACAAGACTCTTGTTTTAGATTAAAACAGATAGCAATTAGCATGGTCATTCTCCAAGTATATTTCAGCTTTTAACCCTAATTCAGACTGTCAAATGATCAAAGTAATTACCTAATCACCTGTAATTGAAAGTGTGTACAGTATATAAGTACCGTAGTGCGAGTTCATTACGTAATCGTCTATGGTAGGAGGTGTGAACTGTTGATTAGCCTCAGGTAATCTGGCTTGGAACACACTAATTATCCTAATGAGTTAAAAGGACAGTCAGAAATTCAGAATGATATTGGTCACTCACAAGGGACACAGGGGCGCCTGTTATGGGCAGAGGGGCGCACTGATTTGAGGGCGGGGCGCAGCGCCCCTCTATTTTCCCCTAGCTGGAACACTGATTTTGCCATATTAGGTATACTTGGAGGTAACTATCACTATTTCATTACATAGTGCCATAGTGCACCTCTTTTTTCATGTTTTGATTGGATAGATATTTGGGATTTTCCATAGCAAAATATGGACTTTGCCATTATAGTTCATGTAATAATTTTGTTAATGCAACTTCTCCTAAATCCCCGAATAAAAAAACAAAATTTTTATAGAAACGCATTGACATACTGCCCCTTAAAAATGCTTTTTGCCTATAAAACTCATACTGGGGGCATGAGAATCAGCTCACGGCATGTTCACAGTACCTCTGGATTGTAATATTTTCTTTTTAAAGATATACTTCATTTTGCTCAAAATTTCTTATTCTACTGACCTCAGTTGAGAAACCTGAGTTAACATATTTAGATTATTTGCAATGTCTCATACACTTACATGTATTAATTAAAATATCTAATATTACTGACAAATAAAAGGATAAGTGTTCCCAAAGTAATCATCATTTTTTTTAAATCAAATAAAATCCACAGAATAAAACCTCAACATTTATCTTCTCAAGAACATATTGATTTTCTTTGCCTTTATGACTTTTTAACTGACAACAGGATTTTCACTCCTTTAAAATACCAAAAATTTAAACAATAATTCTGTATAAAACACATTGTCATCTATTTGCCAACCTGAAAATCACTGCCTCTGGATGACTTTACAACATACCAGTCCAAAGCCATATACATAACATCCTACATTTGACTGTTGATGAAGCAATAAAAAGTCTGTAGGTATCAACATGTATCAAACACTCCCAAGTTCAAACTAAGGGAAAATTTCTACATTGCCTTGAGGGAGCATAATATTGAATGGAAGAAAGCAACAAAAATTGATCGATCTATAGTGTCTTTTTCTATAATTGTTTTAATATACTGTATACAAGGAAATTTTCGCCCTCGTTTAATTTTCGCCCCTTTCGCCCTCGTCGGAAGTGGGCGAATTTAAAACGGGGCGAATTCAAAGTAAACCGTATAATTTCTTAAATAAAAATCTTCCTGGGCGAATTTAAAACTGGGCAAACTTGTTTCCGAATATCAAAGGGCGAAAATAACCCTGTATACAGTATTCTCCTTATTTGTAAATCACACATATCTTCCTTGTGATACACTCTAAAGTAATTGGCCATTTCCAGGCCAACAAGAGTTTCATTACACTTAATACAAATTAATGCAATAAAACAACTGATCGTATTCATTGACTTATTTGTCAGTCATGAATGCAGGTAAAATTCTAACTCCATGGAATCCTATTTGCAAGTATCTGCATTACTAAATTATCAAACTGACAAATGGATGCAATATTATCTTTAATGTGCAGTTTTATGAAACACGAGAAGCAAGAAATTCTAATCAATCCTAACTACCTACTGCCTGCATAAAATCAAGAACTATAGATTTAGGTTAAGGTATCGAAATCATTTTTTGGTTAACAGTTTGCCCCTTGACCAAATTCACCTGTTCTTAATCACTGTCTCGGGGTATAGGTAAACAAGTGACATTATAACTCCACAAAAATCCTGAGTTTCTATGTACACAGCATATTTCTGAGTAAATCTAAGAACTAGGCCTGATAAAATCACCTGAACTACCAAAAGTGGAGCAGTATATCAGAACATGGTGTCAGCAAAAAGTCACCTAGCCAATACCCCTCCCAAAGTGTTGAATACCCCTAAATATAGTGGTACCACTTGACTATCTATTATTTAGGGGGGTATTCAATTACCTTCTGTTTTGAAAGATGTGATAACATTTAAATGAATACAGTGTATTATTGTTATATATCATTTAAATTTATTTTTTTTCTCTAAGAATGCAATGGTTGAATAACCTAGTGATTTTAAAATACATGCCTCTATTTATAGTTTTTATCGCATCTTTATCCGACTTTTATGTTCTAAAATAGGTCAAATGGTCAAATTTTCTAAGGGAAAAAAATCATCCTTAATTGAGATGGGGGTCATATCAATTGTAATAAAAATATGTGTGTCTTAGCACTATAGGTAAAAAAAAAGTTGGAAAAAAAAATATATTGAATCAACTGAAGATTATTCTTCTTAAAATTTCCATCTACATGTACATAGTAGAGCATTTCATTAAACCTGATGACTATAAGCCTAAGACACTGGTAATTTTACTGCATCATATAGTACAATTCAACTTCAAGACAGATGAGTTAAAATTGCCCAAAATTACAATTTGACATTTACCAATAACAGCTTTGAAACAGCTGTTCACTGGTAATTTCTATGAACCTGATATACCATATCAACATATCTATATTGAAATAAAACCCTTTATTTCATTCCTCTGTAGCAAATTTGATGTGCTTAGTAAAAGCATACTGGTAAATGTATGGAGGTAGTAATATTAGGTACAACTCAAGGCCATGTACATTATAACATAAATATGATCATTGACACTATGGGCTCTGATTTTGTGGATATTATGGTGATGTGTATAATTTGTACACACTTGATATGAGTCAGTTTCCTCCAACTTTTTTTTCACTATCAATGATAGATAAGTACTACCACTGTTAATATTCAGTACTTATCTTGATTCATAATTGTTCTTTTCCATCACATATAAATATAGCAGGTTTGTTGATGTGAATCCCTCAGTCCCCAACCCTAATTTTTCTCTACTTTAATATAGAAGTGACAGGATTATTTATTATAATCATGTTGTAGATGGTCACTACATAACCTGTGTCTGCCATGGTCAGGACGGTCTATGGTCTAATCAGTGACCATTACCTGTAGACTGTCATTTTACAGATGCAAGAAGGATAGAAATATTTCAGGTATAATTAACTAACCTTTACCCAGCAAATACAGTATATTTTATCAATAAATGCATAAAAAAATCCAATGTCAGATTTTCACACCATTTCACATTGATAAAAAATAACTAACATTTACACTGTATTTTCCCAAAGGTGAAATGTAATATTTTGAATGCAATTCATGTTGAAATTCTGCATTATCAGCTATGGTATACTTCTGATATTTTAAATTCTTAATCAATTATTTCCCAAGCATCCAAAACACAGATAAAAACCAATGTAACCTAAACAAGTTGTGCACTTGGGCAATGATCCATGTAATGAAGGCAGGAAAAGTGTCCATTCTTTTCTAGACTAGTTAAATGTGTACTAGGTGGGACATACGTCTCATCTCTGTCTTTTTACTATTTTCTGACTATGTATCAATGTTAACTATAAGTAAAACTGTGTTTTAGAGCATAAATAAGCAGATCCAGGAATCTGCAGTGGTAGAGGGTGGTCAACCACAAGCAAAAGAGGGGGGGGGCATTCTACCATACAGTCATATTATCATATAGGCAGCTTTAACAACCCACTTTATTCCATTTACACCTTTTACATACATACATCAAGTCATTTGCTTGTGTATGTTACATTTTAAGGAGACCTACAGTTTTAAGACATATTCAGTTATATTTTCATGAGCTTTTCTTGGTCTCTCTGAAGTATTTCTTTCACCCTCAGACCCCCCCCCCCCTTCTGGGTCTGCCATTATAAGAAGCTTTAGATACCATGTTTTCCTATCAATATTTGATTGTTACAAATAGCTTACTGTGCCATGTTATCTCCTAATATACTAAATATAGCGTATAATACTATACAGTATGCATACAATACCTGTCCATTATACTGACCTAATTATGATATAACCTGAACAGCTGATACTTGCATACTCTAATGTGTACCTAACATTGATCAACAGCAGTGATAATTCAGATACCTGTACAACGGCCTTAGAGCCGCTGACTTCTAACACCTGTCCGCTCCTACTGCTCCCATCAGCTAGGGTCAGATGGACAATCTCGGCATATTTAGGAAACTGGAAAAAAAAGATGTTCAAAATAGAAGTCATCTATTCTTAATGTAATCAATGGTGTCAGAAGCATGCAAACTTGAATTTTTTTTTACTATTGTACAAATTTGACCTAAAAGAATTTCTTGTGGATAAGACTTATTTGACTATAAGGTTAACTTTGATGATAAATACCTTGACATCATCCAGGATGACGAGAGGTCCATTTACACCTGATACTGTTTTATATGCTGAAAAATATGTAATGCTACATGTACATGTGTTCAGGAAGAAAAATATTAATAATCATTGCATGTTATGACAATGTATCATATGACTTACTTCAATATTCAATACTGAAAATTGCTTTTATTCTCCCTTTGTTGTTGCTGCTACTTTTTTTTATTAGGGGG